>QEPC01004314.1:834124-876856 GCA_003113815.1 Sphenodon punctatus | reverse complement strand
GAGCCATCTCGAAGAACCTTCTTTACAAGGTAGCAACCTTCTGATCAGCACATGGGCAGGAGCTGTTTGTAAACAAACAGCCTTATCTCCCAGCCCGATCGCTGTCTGCTTCAGCTAGTAAGAGGGAGAGTCAGGTAAGCCCTCCCCCTCCCCTCCAACACAACACAACCCTACAGGGGTCAGGACCAACAATTTTTTGGGTTTGTTTGTTAAGAATAATTTTAAAAAAGACAGCATGACCGGCCCCCAGCCCGGCCCCCGGCCCACCGGGAATCCTCCCGGTGCATTCAATGGCCAATCCGCCCCTGGCTCAAGCCCAGGGAACCCAGAAGTGCGACGTTAAGCCGGAACTTCGGGGATCCGCGTTGGAGGGGGCAGGATCGCCTGCCCCCTCCGACGCGGGATAACATGCAGCCCGAACGGATAGACGAGCGCAAATAAAGGCGGCTGATCAAAGGATCAGCCGCCTTTTTTGTCTCGTCTATAAACGGCCTAGGAGCCATTACAGCTTATGAAGAGTTTAGTGTGTTATGTGAGCAACGATTGACGGCAGCTCCCACGAACAATAGGGGGTGGCCAGCTGTTTCCCATGTTTGGTACGATGTTGACTGTAGACTGGCAAGGAGGAGGGCCAGACGTATGAATCTGGATTATCGAGCGGGGATCCACTTGTGCCTCCCGAAAGTATACTTTCAGCAGAAAAAGGCCTACAGGGACTTAATTAGGGAAAAGAAGAAAGCCCACTTTGACAACAAATGGCAGGAGCTGCTTAAAGTTAGCAGTACCAAAGATTCTAGGGCTTTCTGGCACATAGTAAATGGGGCATCAGCTAAGCCCCGCTTAGGGGGGTCCTTGTGGATAACCCCATCTGGGTGGACGAAGTTCATTAGGGCCACTCAGAGGGATTTGACCTGTGAGTTAAACTTTGACCAAGCTAGCCAGGGGTATGGAGAGATTGATGCACCAGACTGCCTTCCAATTACTGAACTGGAGGTGCATGATATAGCACAGTCGTTCAAGAAGGGCAAAGCCCCAGGTTCAGACCTGATTCAGCTAGAGGCAATACTGGGGAGGGCCGACTGGTGGATGCCTGTTTTGGCAAAATTATTTACCAGTATTAATACCCTTGGTATTGTTCCAAGTGGATGGAGACGGGCCATAGTGGTCCCCATTTATAAAAAGGGGGCCAGAACTGACCTAGCTAATTATAGACAGATTAGCTTAATAAGTATTGTGAGTAAAATCTACGCAAAGCTCCTACTTCTTAGACTTACCGAGTGGATAGATGCGAATTCTATATTGTTCCCTGAGCAAGTGGGGATCCAAAAGAATAGAAGTACTATGGACCACTGCTTGGTGCTGCTACACATGGCTGAGAAATATTGTACTATTAATGGGAAATTGTATGCCGCCTTTTTAGACCTCAAGGCGGCATTCGATTCAGTCAGTAGATCTTTGCTTTGGACGAAGCTGAGAGTCCTGGTAATCGATGGTAGGCTTCTTTGTCTTACACAGGCCCTATACGGTGATTCTACTCTGACTGTGAGGGTAGATCAAGCGGGGCAGCTAATGGCCGATATCCCAGTTCAGCGGGGGGGTTAGACAGGGTTGTGTCTTGGTGCCAACCCTGTTTAACTTGTTTATTAATGATATAATACCAGTCATAAGGCGGAACAATTTTCCCTGCCAAAATTGGCCACTGAAGCTGTTGGCGTCTTGCTTTATGCAGATGATTTGGTTTTACTGTCACAGACTAAGGTTGGACTTCTGCGGCAGCTGGACTCCTTTAAAAGTTACTGCATGGACAACCACTTGAACATTAATTATTCAAAATCCAATGTTCTAGTTTTTTCAGGGGCAAGGAAGGTGCATAGGTGACCATTGGGAGACTCCTGTCTGCTGCAGCAAAAGACTTATAACTATTTGGGTCTTTCCTTTTCCTCCAATGGATGTTGAAAGGAGCATGTAGGGAAAGCTGAAGTGGTCACCAGGAGCCATATGCAAGCAATCCTGCGGTTTTTTGCTGGTACAGGCAGGAGGAATATAGAAGCCACAGTTAGGGCTGATGCGGCAGCAGCTGTTACCGCGCCGCGATTCCATTCCACCATTTCAGAATTGCCCGTGCCACACCGCGTCTTTTCTGCGGACATTCCACTAATTCCACCGGCATTCTGCAAATTGCGGAATTGCGGGGAAATTGCAGAAACTGTCGGAAAACCACTGTTCCGCAATTTTGTGGCACTGGCGGAATGGCGGAAGTAGCGAAAATGTCATGTTTCCGCTATTTTGCGAGACCTGTGGAAGTAGCGGAATGAAATTAGCGCAACTGCGGAAGTAGCAGAATGAAACTAGCGGAATGAAAGCCTCTGCCACGCCGTACCACTAATTGCGGAAACGCTGTTTCCAGCGGAAATAGCTACCGCTGCGACATTCCGCTACAGCCCTAGCCACAGTTAAGGTTCTCGAGTCCAAGGGGGGTGCTTCCTTTTTATATGGGGCAGAGCTTTGGGCTCCTTTGACAGAGGATAATCTGGATGTGGTACAAACAAAGTTTCTCCGGCAACTGACTAAGCTGCCGAATGGAACTCCTATGGCCGCTGTAAGATTGGAGGCCGGGTCATATAGGTGGATGGTGATGGAGAAAACCCCAATATTTTGTTTTGTCCTATAGTACCCTCTGCCATCTTGGACAATATTAAAGAGTTTATAACCTATAGTTACCCCGTCATGCTAGGAATGCTTGCTTTACCTTTAATATTAAACAGACTCTGGTTCTCCTCAAATAAATAAGCCCTACCTTTGAAGATTACCTTGTTTACAGGACTGCTCCTTTATACAATTGGTTTCGGCCTAGATTAGACCCTCCTAAACCTCCCTAATTCCTTTCTTATCTGAACTTAGAAGTGAACTGTCCCTTCTCTAAATAATGAGTTTAAGAGTTATGTGGTAATGGTCCTAAAGTGCGCCGATGCGACAAAACCATATATGGGCCCTCCGCCCAAGGATTTCAGTATAAAAGTATAGTACTCTTTGTTGTAGGGGTGCTCGGGATTCCTTGATCCTAGAGGCCCACAACGCGTTGTGTAAATCTGCTGAATAAAGAGTATTTGCTGTTTGCAGCTGCAGCCTCCTCGTTTCAGATCTTTACCCACGGAAAATCCTCGTCATTTCTGGTGTCAAGAAGTGGGATACGAGGAACACAGGAGTCCCTTGGAGATCCTGCGGTAAGTGCTGCATCTCTTTAAAAATCCCAGGGGGACGCCCCAGGGGCTCTGGGTGTGCAGAGATCAGAACTTAAGTTCTCCAGACTGCCTCGGAGTTTGATTTGATTGCAATCCTGCTGCTGTATTATTTATAATGAGAACGGCGGAGTCCAAGGACTCACTGGGACCTAGCCCAGTGAGCCCGGTGGAATACATAGCTCGCCAGTATGAAATACCTGCTGTAAAATGGGTTGAGAAATGGAATTTCTCTACACTCGGGATCAACCAGAGCTGCAGTGTTTTTTTTGACTGGCTCTTTTTGTATCCCAGTATTAACTCACTTGAAACAAACGGATGCCTGATGTCTATGGGACGATGAAACCAATAAATCCACTGTTCAGGAATGTTTTTCTCCTCGTCCTGAGACATCGGGATCCCTTTTAAAGTGTTCCCTATTCCCTGTGACTCCCCCCTTTTCCTTTCTCCCCAGGCTGTTCCATTGAGGGAGAAACAGCACTAGCTTTGGTTTCTCCTGCACTTTTCTGCAGAATCCTAGTGCCCGTGTCTTTTTTTCTCCTTCTTATTGCTTTCAAGTTACACTCTGGGTTGAATCTTTATGCAGAAAAATCCCAAGGTATCTTGGTCACTCAGGCAGTGGCTGGCCTCCAGCCAGCAGTACGCACTCGCTTACAGATTGCTATGATTAATTATAGGACCCAATCCTTGAATGATGTTACCTCTGCTTGTTCCCAGATTTGGGAAAATAATATAGGAAGAAACAGATAAAAAGCAACCTGCAAAAAAATTTTTTTTGCAAGTACAATCTCAGCCCTCTCCGTCCTGCAGGACCCCAAATCAGGCTCCCTATCGTCCCCGCCAGGAGGGATGGTTCCTTTTCCCTCCGGGAGCTGACGCTAGAGGTCAAAATTTTGTCATGCATGGACAGGGACATTGCCAAGCCCTGTCCCGAAACACCTGCGCGTAGTGCTTTCATAGCAAGAGGTTTCCTTGTAAAACCAGCGCACACTAAAAACCCCTAATAAAGAAGAACCTTCTCCATTTAAATAGGGTGTTAGTAATCCTAAAAAGAGCTTATTTTCCACACGTGTTGGTAATGCATTTGTGTGTAAGTTTCATACTGGATGTCTGCAAGAAACAATGTATGCTAACTTTATGTGAATGTAGGGGGTAAAACAAAATTTGTGTTTAAAGTTTGAAGACCTTTGAGTGAGAATGTATGTCTGGGTGTTTGAGGATTTCTTTGAGTGTGCTTCACATCACACATATAATAATTATTATTATTTCAGTTTACAAATGTCAATAGTCATGTTGTTTCTGCCCTAGTAAATACAGGGGCTACTTGTTCTATGCTCCAGTCTTCCCTTTTCCCCACAGTGGTGCCTTCCTCCTCCTCCCTCTCTACTGTAGGGGTGGAGGGCATATGCTCTAGAGTGCCTCTTTCTGAGCCCACCACTGTAACCATCGGTCCGCTCACAGAGAGACATTCTTTCCTCTTAAGCCGCAACACACCGGTAAATTTGTTAGGAAGAGACTTGCTTTGCAAATTGAATGCTAAAATTCTCTGTTCACCTGATGGTGTCTTTCTGGACCTGCCGCAGCCCATTTTTCCTGTACTTCTTATGGCCCTTGCTACTGAGGAAGCAGGACAAGAGTTTCTGCCTGATCACCAGAGGTTCTTGTCTGCTTTGCCTCCCGAATTGTGGGCAGCCACCCCTGATGATGTGGGGCTGCTGCAAGGCATTGCACCTTTGCAAATTTCAGTACAACCTGGCAAGTCTTTTCCCTCCGTTCCTCAGTATTCTTTGTCTGTTGAAGCTACAGCTGGCATTCACCGTGTCATTCAAAGCTTCCTTGAACAAGGCATTTTAACACCCTGTTTGTCCCCTGTTAACAGCCCCATCCTGCCGGTAAAGGAACCGGGAAAATTCCACCCTGATGGCTCCCCTGTTTATCGGTTTGTCCAAAATCTGCGAGCAGTGAATGATTTTGTTGTTCCCTTGCATCCCATTGTTCCTGACCCGGTTCTCACTATTGCCTCCATACCAACTGATGCTAAGTTTTTTACTGTTGTTGATTATCCCAAGCCTTTTTCTCTGTCCCTATACACCCAGATTCTCAGTATTTGTTTGCCTTTACTAAGCCCTCCACACGTTGCCAGCTTACTTTTACCCGTCTCCCCCAGGGTTTCCGTGATTCCCCTTCCCTTTTTGGATTGGCTCTCCGCCAAACTTTGTCTGATTTTGTTGTGCCTTCCGATGCAACACTCATTACTTATGCAGATGATTTGCTGATTGCTGCCCCAACCTTAGAAGTTTGCCAGGCTGCCTCTCTTGCACTTTTACAGCATTTGGCCCTGAAGGAACATAAGGTTTCTCGTGCTAAACTCCAGTTTTGTCAGCCCCAGATTCAATACCTGGGACACGTGATCACTGCTGAAACTCGCTCCCTCTCCTTGAACAGGCTGAACGCCATTATGTCCCTGCCAGTGCCCTCTACCCCTCGGCAATTACAAAAAATTTTGGGTGCTGCTAATTACAGTCGTCAGTGGATGCTGGGCTATGCCCAGTTGGCTCAACCTCTCTATTCTGCACTGTCCCTTGATCCTTTTCTCTTGTCTCCTGAAGCTGTACAATCATTCCAGGATTTTTGAATTGTCTTTGCTGGCTCCTAAAAATGTTACTCTTCACCGTGTTTCTGCTTTGAATCCTGCTTCTCTTCTGCCTGTCTCTGACTCTGACGACATGACTCTCTCCCATGACTGTGTTATCAGCATGTCAATATTTACACTGACTCTCGCTATGCTTTTGGTGTCTGCCACTCCTTTGGCAACAGATTTGCTGATCAAACTGCGAAACGAGCAGCAAAATCTGGCCCTTCTCTCTGCCTCGTTGCCGCAGTTTCCCTTTCAGATACTTCTCCGGCTGATGTCCCCTCCCTTGAAGACCTCGCTGCCCAGCAAGCTGCTGCCCATCCCTCAGAACAACGCATCTGGACGCGAGTTGGCTGTTCCCCTGACTCTGATGGCATCATGCGCCACCCTGATGGACGTCCAGTAGCACCGCGTGCCTTGGTGCAGCATTTGGCTCGAGTGTCTCACATAATGACACACTCTAGCAAAGGGGGGATAGCTGCAATGATTTCTGCCTCTTGGTTTGCCCCTTTTGTCACTACTGAAGCCCGCCGGGTTACCCAATCCTGTGCCACCTGCCAACTGTTCAACCCGGCTCGTGCCCAGCCTTGTCACCCATCCTCCTGCCCATGGAGTGACGGGCCCTTTCAGAATCTCCAGATAGACTTTGCTGATTTACCCCCGGCACAAGGTTACAAGCACATGCTGGTAGTTATCTGCCTTTTCTCTGGCTGGACTGAGGCCTACCCTTGCCGCCGAGCTACTGCCGCTACAGTTGCCCATGAGCCCCTATGAACTTGTCTTTGGACGGGCCATGCAAGTGGGCATTGAACTGCGCCCTCCTCAGCTGTAAAAGTTAAAAGAAAAAGTGCCTGGATCCACCCTTCACATTGCAAAAGACCTCTGAGCCTATAGAAAGAGGGCCAGAGGAACAGGGTGCAAGTGCTGGTAACCTCTCCCCTGTACAAGAACCGGCTGTGCCACCTCATGATGAAGAAGAAGCACCACAACAATATTAAAGACCAGTACTCGACCTGTGCCTAATCAAGATAAACTATTTCTGCCTTGTGTCAAGGGGGGTTTCTACAGTTCTCAGCACAACCTAAGTGAAAAGAACTCCCCTTGAGAAAGACGTTCTTTAGACTCTGCTAATACCTTTTGTTAGTAATAGAACAGCTTCGCATTGATTTAAATGTATCTAACTGTTGAATTTGTGCCTCTATTCCCTCCCACTCCTTTGAGGGTATTCCTATGTATGCACATCCGCTTAATCACAAGTGAATGTTGCACCTACATTCCAGACAACAGTTACACCATTTTTCAAAACGCACAGCATCTTAAAACTGCTGTGATAAAACTCCACGAATCACAAAATTGGGGTTGGTGGTCCTGGCTCACTGACCTGCTTCCAGATATCCCAGGTTGGATTAAGCACATGTTATTCTTATTATTTGCTGTCATTTTAGGCCTTGGCCTTCTCTACTTACTGTGTAAACTACTCTTCTGGTGTGCTAAAAGTTTAGCTTCCTTTAACTCAAACCCTAGGTCTGCTCCCTTGCTTGCTGCTGTAACTTTGCCTGCTGCATCCCTGTGCAAGGGATTTCCCCAGCCAACCCCAGCCTTGCCCAGACTCCGCTTTCCTCTGAGGGCCCGCAGACAAAACCATATGGTGATACTTTTCTCTTAAGTATCAGACGGGGGAGTTGATGGAGAAAACCCCAATATTTTGTTTTGTCCTATAGTACCCTCTGCCATCTTGGACAATATTAAAGAGTTTATAACCTATAGTTACCCCGTCATGCTAGGAATGCTTGCTTTACCTTTAATATTAAACAGACTCTGGTTCTCCTCAAATAAATAAGCCCTACCTTTGAAGATTACCTTGTTTACAGGACTGCTCCTTTATACAATTGGTTTCGGCCTAGATTAGACCCTCCTAAACCTCCCTAATTCCTTTCTTATCTGAACTTAGAAGTGAACTGTCCCTTCTCTAAATAATGAGTTTAAGAGTTATGTGGTAATGGTCCTAAAGTGCGCCGATGCGACAAAACCATATATGGGCCCTCCGCCCAAGGATTTCAGTATAAAAGTATAGTACTCTTTGTTGTAGGGGTGCTCGGGATTCCTTGATCCTAGAGGCCCACAACACGTTGTGTAAATCTGCTGAATAAAGAGTATTTGCTGTTTGCAGCTGCAGCCTCCTCGTTTCAGATCTTTACCCACGGAAAATCCTCGTCATTTCCTGTGGCTCAGGAACGAGCACTCCTGCTCTCGCTTAAAAAACAAAGGGCCCCGCAGGGTGGTTTGGCCCGTCTTGTGCTTCAGGATTCTTATGTTAATTCATGGCACAAGTTAATGCTTAAACATTTGGCTAAACTGGGACATATTTGGGGGCCAAGGATTATCTGGCCGCGAAAAGGGAGATTCAGGAGAGATGTAGGGACATCCAATGTCAGGAGGACCTGGCTGCTGTTGCTGGCACACTGCACCTGGCAGGATATAACCAGATTGCCCCTCAGTTGGGCAATATGGCTCACTATTTAACAACTGCTGCCACTTTCAGAGAGAAGTTCCTGTTTCTAAGTGCACGATTGAACGCACTTCCGACTAGTGTTTTGTCGGGGTGCTTCCAGGGGGTCCCTTATGAGGATAGGCTATGTCCTTTTGACTCTTTAGTCACCGAGACTACACAGCATGTATTATTTGAATGTAGGTTATATGATACCTTACGCTCAAAATTTTTGCAACCGTTTATTGATAAAATCCCTGGGGCAACTAATGTATTTCTTATGTATATTTGGCTTTATGTGATGAGCAGCCGGAGGTGACTTTTAAAGTGATGAGTTTTTTGCTGCAGGCGATTGAAATAAGGGAAAGGTTTATCCAATTTAAGTCAGTGGAATCTCTCTAATGGCAAATTTTATATAATTTTTGTAATTAAGGTATACAGTAATTGAGGAAAAAAGGTCTTGGGCCAAGTTCAAATTTACCAAGGTAGAAAGAAAGGATGGGGAGTTCTCCTTTGGTCTAGTACCTTGTTAGTTTAGTAAAATTTTTGTAGTCTATTGTTTTATACTATGTTAGGATTGTTTGTTTATGTTGTTTGTATTTGTATTTGTTTGTGTTTTATATTAACAATGACCTACGGTCACGTTTTAATAAATTTGATTTGATCAGAATAGTTCTATCATGTATCCCTTTTGTACATTTTGAAGGTCCCATGCATCTGAGGTGGTTTCCTTCCATTTCTCCGTGAAGAACTACAACATGTCCCCTAAGGCCACGGGGGTCCCAGAGGGGTGAGGCTCCATAGTCATGCCTCAGATTTGGAGTGGTTAGAGCCTGGTCCCTGCTTGTGTCTGCTCTTGCCGCCAAACCCCTTCTGTCTGTACCACCTGGGCTTGCTTCTCTGTTGGTTCTCTCTGGTGGGCATAAATAAGGTCATCTGGCACCACCTGCTGCAAAGGAAGTGCCCTTTCTCATCTTTTATTGTTTTTTGTAAAGTGAAGTTAAGAGATTGAGATACTCCAATCAAGACTCCTGCTTTCTTTTTATCCCCATTGGAGAAGTAGATTTTGTATTTTTATTGGTGAAGCGTTGGTTGTCCCACTTCAACAGATGCGATTTGTGTATGGCAAAAACATGTGGATGTGTTAAATTAATATGCTGACATACCCGTTTTCTTTTAATTGGGTTATTTAGACCACATGCATTGAAAGAGATTATCTTTAAGTTAGCCATTTGTCTGTGAAATGCCTCAGTATTCGGATGTAATGAAATTTCTCTTTGTGTTACCCAGTGTTTTATATTTTTCTCTTTTCCATTTATTCTCTCTTCATTTATGCAGATCCTTTTTGTGCAGCTTTATTGTTAGGCAAGACATGTAAACAAATCCAAAAAATATATTTAATTTCAAAATGTATAAATAGAACATCTAACTTGGCTCCGGTAACTACCAAAAACCAGGGGGACACCCTTTTTATTGAGAAACGTGCCAGTAGGCTACTCCTACCAGCGAAACCCTTGTATTTATTATAATTCTATATATAATATACATAGAATGTATTTCCAAGCCCTTCTGTTTAAGAACTTGGAACTTTATTTTTTTTTAAAAACCTTCAAAATTTGAACCACAGAATCTTTTCATTTACTTAACTTATATTTATATATGGTGACCACAAAATTAAAATTAAGTGTTGCTTAAACACCTTTCTTCTTAAACTTTGCAGTATGCAATAATGGCGTTCCCCCCCCCCCCTTTTCTTTGTCTCTCATCTGAGAACCCAGTTTGTGTCTAATTTGTGCTGTATCTTTGGCGGATTAAGCAGTTGTACGTTTAATCTTGTGCCCCATACTAAATTGACACAGCAGAGTATTTTACCTTAGGGTTACAAACTTGTTTGGGTTATAACTAAGAGCTGAAGAGATCTTGAACTAAGGGATTATCTGTGGACTTCCATTTGGTCTACAGCTGTAATGTTCTTGCTGAAATATCCTTTTTACTGTTTAACAAAGTATTATATCTTACTTAAGGCAAATACTATCTTATAAAATCAATCCTTAAATCAGAGGTAAATTCTCTCCTGTTAGAGCCAGGCACTGAGTTACCTCAAAAACAAACAATGCACTTATTGTTCTTTTGTGACCTCATACACTTTAAACCAAACAGTTACAACAGATTATATGGCCACTAAATTTTAAAAATGCTTCTATCTTTATCTTATGGGACATTTTTTAAACTTAATATAGACACATTCCTGTTAAAGTCAAACTGATTTGCGTGAATGAAATATTATAACACAGATAGTACACATTCTTTACTCACATAACCTCATAAGATTGTCAAGAAAAATCTTATTAAGGGTTAATTCAGTTCTAAAGTAGAATATGGGTATTTTGCTTTATGAATAAGTTTCTACTCATCTTTTTTTATTTTCTTTACTATGAACATGTTCAGTGCAGGCAGCTTTACCAAGAAGATGAGGGTTCCGAATACTAGTCTCCATCACTGTTTCTTGGAATATTTCTCAGATTTCTCTCAATGTAGTATTCTAATTCTGCCTGATCACTGAAGAATCTTAGTTTGCCTCAGTCAACAAAAGAGAATTTGGCTGGATAAAGGATTTGTGCTTTGACCCCTATTTTGTTAAAGAACTCCATCTGGCGCCTCCATGCCTTCCTCTTTTGGACCATGTCAAATGCCAAATCAGGAAAGATTGATAGCTTTCCCCCCTCATATTCAGGTCCCTTGACGTTCTGGCTGCTCTCAAGACTGCTCCTTTGTCCTGGAAGTGCAGACAGCACACAATAATTGATATGGGGGGCTCTTTCTCCTTGGGTTGCGGGCACAAGAATCTGTGCACCCTTTCTATTTCAGTGTTATGGAAGGACTGGTTGTCAGAGAAAACAGATTGCAGTATCTTTAGAATCAGTGCTCTAGTCCCTCCGGTTTCTAGCCCTTCAGCCACCCCCAAGAATCTTAAATTATTACGATGTGACCTGTTTTCAAGGTCTCCCAACCTCTTTTTTAGGGAGCTCACCATGTCTTCAAGCTGCAAGTTTCTGTTATCTTGGGTGGTGCCTCTCTCCTCCTGATCACTAACGCGTTGCTCTAGCGTATCCATCCCTTTAGTGATGCCTTAAAATTTCTCATTTAAGTCTGCTAGATTGGTATTTATCTTATTAATGCCTTCTTTGGTAGAGGAAGTTCCTCGTTCATTAGTTCAAACATGCACATTACTTGTTGAGTTGAGTTGGAGTCCCAAGGTTCTTCATCTTGCGTGGCGTACGCTATTTTGTGTGGCCCAGTCTCTGTTTTTCTCGCACTTCGTCGAGGAGGATAGAGCTTATCTATTTTTTATTTGACCACCTTTTTCCTGCCTCTGGTCATTCCTCACGTGGCCAGGTGTATTTTGGTGGGGTTCACTGCATTAATGAGCTCAGTTTCTTTGAAATCAGGAGTGGGCTTGCCGGAGCTTCAGCCGTGCACATCCTGTTGCTCACGCATGCCCATTCAGCCCCTCTGTTTTTTATTATCATCGGAAGTGTCAGCTAGTACCTTATTCAGGCAGACTCTGAAGAGCTTGATACCCTGATACCGCCAGGGTGTTTTTGGCTGTGTTATCCCCTTTCCAGGAGCAGAGCCACAAATGGCAGTAAGCAACCACATTGGATGTTGCCGCTCCGGCTGCCCAGCACGGTATGTCTGTGGAGGAGTTGACTATAAAGTCATGGTGGCCAGAATTCTTGTCATTTTAATTGAGACTTTGGGTCTCTGGTTCACTTGATCCAGGTCATTAAGGCCCTGGAAAAGTAAGAGGTGATGGTGGCCATTTTAATGGCAGAGAAGATTTCATCAAAGATTCTCTTAAGGCTAACCTTGATCCCCTTTGTCTGTGGGATCTTTGGGGTAGGACTCTCCGTGGGGAAGACAGATTTTCTGGCCAACGATGCTGCTGTGACATCCACCTTACGGGTGGGCAGAAGGGCTTCTTTGCTCCTGGTAAGTGAGTATAAGGCTTCTTGTGATTTATTCATTTTGCAGGCCCTATTAGGGAGCTGCCACTCTTTTTCAATTATTTTTTCATATGCTTTGTCTAAGACCATGCCCCTGTCCTCGGATCTAGGTCTCGGTATGTACTCTCGTTCAGATTCATCCCCCGATGACTCTGAGGAGTTGCATTTGTCTTTCTTCTCTCTGAGCTGTAGGGCCTTTATCACTAGTTAATAAATCTGGTCCCTGTATTTGCTAGGGAACTCTCTATCAGGGTCACAGGAGGCTTCAATGGCAGGTTCCGCTATCTGCCCCTCCTCAACGGAGGATTGTCTCTCTTCCTCCTCCGAGGCCTGCTGACTCTCTGAGGCCAGGCCCTCAGATGTCTCCTGCTCCTATATTATTGGGATTTTGCTGGGAGTCTTTTTCCATTTCATGGAGGTCCTGGGGGATGTTTCTTGGTCTGAGGCAATGTCCTCCTCCTCTACTGAGGAACTCACTGAGAGGACCTCCTCAGATGTGGCTCCCGATGAGGAAGGGGAGTCCTGAGAAAGGGAAATTGGTCACCTACCTTGGTGAATTCCTTTCTCCTCTGCTGAGCAGACAGTCCTCCGGCTGGGTAGCTCTACCTTGACCGGCAGGAGGCAGAAGATACAAATTTTTGTAGTGCGCATGTGCCTCCTGCGCTACCCCGCTCTTCAGTTGTTCCAAAGCGGAGGACCGGCAGCCTTGTGTTGACCACCAATAATTCTTTAAGACCTCTGGGTGGAATGAAACTAATAACCAGAGGTAAAACCTGAACCAGAACTTATAACGATTAATAAAACAAGGTTTTGGTTTTTTTTATATGGAGACAGATACTCCTCCCCATTGCAGTATTCTGTTGTCCCTTCTTTACCCATCTCTGGGTGGGTCCGGAGGACTGTCTGCTCAGCAGAGGAGAAAGGAATTCACCAAGGTAGGTGACCAATTTCCCTTTCTCCCCCTGCAGCAGACAGTCCTCCGGCTGGGATATACCCAAGCTCCTCAATTACTTCGGGAGGGAGAGACGGATGCAGGCTTATCTAAAACCTCCTGGAGGACCCTTCTCCCAAAAGCCACATCCACTGATTGCATAGTGTCAATTTTGTAGTGCTTAACAAATGTATGCACAGATGACCATGTTGCTGCCCTGCATATCTCCTCATAAGACGCCCTTGCTTTGAAGGCGTATGAGGTGGCCGCTCCCCTTGCTGAGTGGTGCCAGATTTGTTGGGGGGGAATCTTCCCTTTTGCTCTATAAGCCTCATTGATAGTCTGCTTCACCCATTTTGATATTAGCATCTTTGATGCCTTCTCTCCTTTTATGGTTGGTCGTAGGTTCACAAATAATGCCGTCGTTTTGCAAAAACCCTGGGTACGTGAGAGGTAGATTTTAATAGCTCTGCGAACATCCAGCGTGCGCCACAATTTTTCCTTCGGATGCGATGGATTCGGGCAGAAGGAAGGAAGTACAATCTCTTGTGATCTGTGGAAAACAGAATTGAATTTTGGAATGAACCCCAAATCCAACCTGAGAGTGACCGACTGCTTTTGAAAAATACAGAAGTTTTTCTCTATTGACAGTGCACTTAATTCAGATACCCTTCTGGCCGAAGTCACCGCTATCAGGAAGGACACCTTTAAAGATAACATGTAGAGAGAGACATGCATTAGTGGTTCAAAGAGGGGTCTGGTTAGAGCTTCAATGACCAAATTGAGGTCCCATGAGGGAGACCTGTGGACTACAGGAGGAGAAAGATGCTTAGCAGCCCTTAGAAATTGATGAACGTGTCTATGAATGGCAAAATCTCTAGAGGTCAGAGTAGTCAGGACTGAATTGAGAGCCGATACCTGTCTGGCCAGGGTATTATACTTCAAACCCTTGTCCAGACCGGCCTGAAGGAATTCTAGAATATCCGCTATGGAGGGATTACAGGGATCCAGTCCCTTGTCTAGGACCCATGTTGCGAACACTCTCCAAGTTGCTCTATAGGATCTTCTAGTGGCTGGCCTCCTGGCCGCTAAGAGTGTTTTTTGTAGCGCCCCCGAATACCCTTTCTCTTGAAGTATTAAGCTTTCAATTTCCAAGCTGTCAGTTTTTGACACTCCGGATTCTCGTGTATGAGAGGTCCTTGAGATAGAAGGTCCCCCCTTAGAGGAAGTGATAATGGTTCTTCTACGCTTAGTTCCTTTAAGTTGGAGAACCATGGGCGTCTGGGCCACCATGGTGCTATTAATATTACTAAGGCCTTCTCTCTCTTGATTTTTGCCACCGTTCTTGACAGCAGGGGATATGATGGAAAGGCGTATAGGAGCCCCTTGGGCCATGTCTGGTTCAGAGCATCCAGAGCTGTGGCTCCGGGTTGCTCCGATGCTGCCATGAAGAGTGCTACCTGGTTGTTGTGTTTGGAAGCGAACAAATCCATGACTGGCACCCCGAATGTCTCTGTGATGAGGAGAAACACCTCTCGGTTGAGAGCCCACTCCTGCTGAGCCAGTCGGCCTGTATGTTGTTCACCCCTTTTATGTGCAAGGCCTTTAGGGAGGCCACCCACGACTGAGCCCACTCGAAAAGGATCAAGGCCTCCTTCTGAAGAGCTGGGGACCTTGACCCCCCCTGGTGGTTCACGTAGGCCTTTGCCGCTACGTTGTCCGTATATATGAGGACATGAGCCCCGAGAAGAAGGGGTGCCCAGTGCTGGAGAGCTAGGCGGATAGCCCTCAGCTCCAGCAGGTTTATAGGTTTCTCCCGTTCCTCTGGGGTCCACGTCCCCTGGATGTATTGCCCCTCCATGTGAGCTCCCCAGACCAACAGACTGGCGTCGGAAGTCATGAGCTTCCATGGAGAGTCTGTCAGGGGGATTCCTGGTTGAAATATTTCTGGGCTTAATCACCAGGACATGGAGGATTTGATATGGGGAGGGACCCGAACCCAAGGATTTCCCCCTTGAGTGAGCTCTCTTTGAAAAGGCCACAGCAGCCTCTGTAAGGGCCTGAGGTTGAAACGGGCCCACTGTACCTGGTGAGAGCATGACACCATAAGACCCAGGAGACTTGCCAGAGACTTCAATCTCAACCGATGGGACGCCCGAAGCAGGCGGATCATCGATCTGATTTTGTCCTGTCTCTGTTCCGGAACAAACACGGCATCTAAGGTAGTATTGATGATTACTCCCAAGTGTTGTAATCTGCGGGTCGGTGTCAGCTGGCTCTTGGGCAGGTTTGCCACAAAACCGTGGGACCCCAGATAAGTCATCACCCTGTTCACGTCCCTGTAAGCCCTCTCCTGCGAAGGGGACCTGACTAGTATATCGTCTAGGTAGGGGAACACGTGGATCCCCTCTTTGCACAGGTTCGCTATCAGGGTGATGAGAACCTTGGTAAAGGTCCTTGGGGCAGAGGAGAGGCCGAAGGGCAGGGCCCTGTACTGCCAGTGGCAGTTGTTGAAAGCAAATCGCAGTCATTTCCTGTGATTTGGAAGGATGGGAACGTGGAGATAGGCTTCCTTCAGGTCTATGGAGGTTAGGCAATCCCCTTTTGAGAGACTGCGACAGATGGATGATATCGACTCCATCTTGAATTTTTGCGTCCTTATCCTTCTGTTTAGGAGCTTCAGGTCTAACACAGCTCTCCACTGTCCTGTCTTTTTTGGTACCAGAAAGATTATGGAGTATAATCCCGAACCTCTTTCTTTGTTCGGTATCCTTTCTATGGCCTTTATTTCTAGTAGTCTGGCTATTTCCTCTGACATAGCTCCTACCTTGAGAGGATTTTTGGAAACGGGGGAAGGAAGAAATCTGTTCTTTGGAAGGCTTCGGAGCTCCAGGGAGTACCCTTGCTCCACAATCTTTAGTACCCATGCATCTGAAATTTAACCTTCCCAAATTTTGAAGAAATTTGATAGCCTTCCCCCTATGCCCATCTCTCTCTGAGAGTCATGCCTGTTTAGCTGACCGAGAGGGAGGGGGATCCCGGAATCTGCCTCTGTCAGATCTGCGCTGTCTCTGGCCCCGGAAACGAAAGGCTTGCTTATTGTAATCCCTGTCGGAGGTCTGGTTGTTCTTTCGAAAGGAGTCATAGCCCCCTCTAAACCTAAAATTTGGTGCACGAAAAGGTCTTTTCTTAGTGGAAATTTGCTGTAAGGTCTTTGTTTTTGACTTATCACTTGCCTCTGTTAGGACCTTGTCTAAACAGGTTCCAAAGAGCTGGAGGCCTTTGTAAGGCCCTTCCACTAATAAAGTCTTTGCCGTGGCATCTCCTTGCCAGGACCTCAGCCAGACCCTCCTCCTGGCTACCACAGCTAGAGAGACTGCCCTGGTGGACCACGCTAGTGCGTCTGTGGTGGAATGGGCTAATAGAGCTGTGGCTAGCATAACCCTCAAGGAAAGAACCCAAGACCTCTCTTCAGAAATGTCGGGAGCTTGCATTTCTTGTAGCCATGCCAGATTTGCTCTGGCCAGATAAAAGGATAAGATGTTAACTCTTAAAGAGTTTGCTGATGCATCCAGTCATTAATTCTGAGTGCTCCCTCAATGGCCCTGTCTGCAGGGTCTTTAGGAAAGCAATCCCCTTCAGTGGGGAACACTGTTTGCCTTGCTAAAGATGCGGCTGCTGCATCCACTTTTGGGTTTTTGAATAATGGTTCTTTTTTTCTGGAGAATGAATACAACACCTCTTGGGTCTTATTCATTCTGCAGGGCTTGGCCGGGGTTTTCCACTCTTCTAAGATAAGTTTTTTGAAAGCCCTATCCAGGGGTAGACTGGCATCCCTTCCTGAACTGGAGGGCATCAGTTGTCTAATGTCCTCCTCAGAGTCTGAGGATTGGTCTTTTCGTTGTTTTTGCTCCAGGGAGAGGGTTTTTATTACCTGGGCCATGAGTTCCCCTTTATAATTTAAAGGAAACTTTCTCTCCTGATCCCTGCTGGGTAGGGAGGTGTCCTGCCATTCTCCTTCCTCTAACTCCGAGGGAAGATCGTCCGATTCGCGGTCGGAATTAGATCCCAGGGAGGCTATGGCAGCTGCTGCAGCCATGTTCCCTTCTCCCTCTTCTGCAGAGCTAGTTCTCTCAGTAGATGGAGGCGATCGTAAAAGGCGGGAAATAGTGCTCCCTGTGGATGATCGGGATTTTCCTGCCTTTTTTGCCCGGTTCTTTTCGGCACTGGATATCTTTACCTCTTGGGCCTTTCTCTTCCTCTCCTTTTTATCTTTTTTGTCCCCCATAGTTGAAATGGCAAGGAGAACCTTCTCCATAGTGGAATTTAAGCTCTGGAAGGCCTCTTTTTGTGCTTCCCAGCCCCCCGGGGTGGTCAACACGGAGGTCCCTGATGTCCCCCCTCATCCTGATTCCTGTAGGCACAAGACTATAGTCATGAGGTGGGTCCTGGCCGCACACCCCAGCGGCTCTCATGGGGGAGGAGGGGAATGAAGGGGAGGAGGAAGGAGGTCTGTCCCCCTTTTCCCGTTATACCTTTCCCGCCTTATTAATAAGCTTGGTGTTGGGAAAAAAACAAGGGGGGGAGGGGAAAGGCAGGCAGTCCTCTCGAGTCTGCCCTTTTTTGCCCTTTGCATACTGGAAGGAGCTTACCTCCTGCCCGGAGGTGCCTTCCATGACTGCGCTGCTCTCCTGACGCTGCCGCGTGGGAGTGTAGCCCTCTCGCCCTTTCTCTGTTTGGAGGGCTTCTGGAGATAAACGGGCCCGCTGTCACTGCAGGGGACCGTTCCGGACGGGGGAGGGGCCGCTGCTCCACCGTCGCGACTCCCTGCTCCCAGGCTACTACGTGGGAGCCGGCTGAGCTATTGATTGCTGCAGCCAATGGCTGCTGCCAAGGTAGGGTAGCCCTTAGAATTTTTTGCCACATCAATTCCTGATTTTTTTCCTTCTTTTTTCAGCTCGCGCTGGACGCTCCTGTCGGTCCGAGGCAGAAGAAAAAACTGAAGAGCGGGGTAGCGCAGGAGGTGCATGCGCACTACAAAAATTTGTATCTTCTGCCTCCTGCCGGTCAAGGTAGAGCTACCCAGCCAGAGGACTGTCTGCTGCAGGGGGAGAATGGCTTTTCTTGTGTGGCCTCTTGGCTATGGGGAGTTTCCCATAGCCTGCAGCCCAGGATTTTCCCTTGTATGGGTGCCCCTTCCCCATGGGCTTGGCAGGGATCCATTTGCGCTTGGTGTGCTTCAGTTCTTGTAGGGACCCCAAGATCTCCCTCAGGGCCACCATGTGGGGTCTGCTATTGGGGGCTCGTTAAGTGAGGGGTTTACTGACTCTGCTGCAGGCTCCGCCGTTTCCTGTGCTCACCGTCTGGTGGTGGCAATGTTGTGAGGGAAGCAGCACTCCAGGTGGCCTGTCTCCTGCCACATGGAGCGCTGCCTCAGCCAGCTCCCTCCTGGGGCCACTGGATATGATCCAGTTTCTGTGCCTGTGATAGGCCACATGGGGCCTGCCGACTTTTGCTTTCCCCGCCACTGCTTGTTATCTGGTACTTGCAGCCTGTGGATGGGGAGTCATCCAGCACCTCTCCTGAAGCCAATGCAGGTCTTAGCAGGGGAGGAACGCAGAGTAAAAAACAGAGACCCGCCTGGAGCTCTGGTGCACCCGCTCTTCCGGACTCCCGTACCAGCCGGAGGGGGGAACCAGAAATGAACTCCTCCTTTCCCTTCTTCTCACAGAAGGGAGTGAACAAGGAGGGAATCCTTTCTCCCTGGCACTAAATTGCAGGTCTGGGACCCAAAGTCCCCCAAATTTCTTCAAAATCTATGCTAAGTCCATCCTAAGATGGAGGCTGCCAGCCTGCATCCTACTAGTGTGGAGGCAGACGAACAACTGGAGACTATGGGCTAGATCCCTTCTCAACATGCTCCAGGAAAAATTTAGGAAGTCTGCCTCCTTCTGGTAGTGGTGGGGATCTATCCCCATAGTAACAACTGGCTGTCCAGGAGGATCCTCCGGAAGAAGTGTACGCCAAGCAAAATATCTGCTTTGCAGGCCAACACCCTAGGTATGATCAGGGCCCCGAGTCTTCTGCGCTCCCGCCATTCGCGGGATTTGTGCAGAATCCTGCCCTAGGCAGGATTAGTGCAGAAACTGGGGAAATCCCCGCGGGATTTCCCTTCCTTGGCGGTGAGCCAATCCAGGACCTGCTTTATTCAGGCCACAAGCCAATCAGGGGCTTGCGCGGCCTTTATAAAGCAGGTCACATCAGCACATGTGTTACTTGCGCTCCGGAATCCACTTGAGACCGCCGCTGCCGCCAAGGGACCCGACTCCAGCTGCCGCTGCTGCCACCGCCGCCGCTGAGGGACTCCAGCCCGACCTCCAGCCGCCACTTCCCAAGCCGCTCCGGGGATTGATGCTGCTGCTGCCGCCGCCGCGGCCGCAGGACTCCAGCCTGACCTTCTTTTATACTCCTCCTTCTCCCTAAGGGAGGGGGAGTGGAGGAGGGGTGAGCCTGAATCTTCCAGAGTTTTTAGTAGTTGGAAGATTAGGACTGCACTAAAAGAGGTAAGCAGCCGGTCACGCGATCTCCCATAGGTGAGAATCATGGAGCCACTCAAAGAAGAACAGCTGCTACGTGGATGCTCAGTAGAAACCTAAAATCTAATGAGGGTCCCAAACCAATTTTTGGCAAAATTCTTCTGGCTGTCTCTCCCTCCCATCACCTTTCTCTTGCAGGGGCTGAACTTCAGTGAGCTAGTCCTCAGCGTTACCTTAGTTTCATGCAAATACGTGGTTATCCATCCCACCACACCAGGTCAGTCAAGAAGGTGATATTGTCAGTGGAGACTGCAGCCCAATTAACCTTAACAGCAGCACAAGGCTATTGGGAGGGTTAAACAAGCGGTGCAGCACCCCACAGGGGACAACTGCTCAAAACCACTCTTTGGAGTCTCTCACAATGATGGAACTTTACTGTCTCATTATGAATTCATTACATCAGGCAAAACCAGACTCAACATTTGAGGCCATGAGAGAGGGTGCAAAGTCAACGAACCTGCTCTGATGAGAGCCCCAATGAGGATCAGGCTGTTTGTCTGTAACACTGAAACATTACTGACCTCGTTGATTTGGTCCTCACCTTTGTTTCTAAGAGAGAATTCTCTCTTTGTAGCTCATCATGTGTTTCATTAAGAAAATCTCTTTCTGCTGCTGCACCTCGTAAAGTCTGAAGTTCATTATAAAGTCTCATGAGCTCTGACTTTGAGCTATGCAACTCCTGGTAAAAATACAAAGATGATTAGTAAAAGAAACTTATGTGTTAGAAAGCACAGATCAAATGAGAGTTGTTTACCGATTAAGCTTTTATGAATCCCTTTTAAAAAGTTATGGAGATTCTGAACAGAGCATTGCTGTTTAACATTGTAACACATTTGAATTTAAAACAAGGTTGTTTCAAGTAGTAGGCACACAGGCTGTGTGCTGGGTAGCACAAAAACAATGAGGATGTACAATCTCACATCATTACTCCACAAAGCAAGTAACATGCTGCTCGCTCCAGACAAAGCCAAGATCCACTGCTAATAAAATATGAGGTGCATTCTGGCTGCTAAGAAAGCCTCAACAAAGCAGGTGGTAGTAGAGGAAGTGCATTGCTTGAGCTGTGGTGTCAGGGCCATGTCTGCATAACACCCTCTGGGTTCTAGTTGGTGGATTTATGAACTGTGAATGGCAGGATGCAACCACTAATTTCCCCCATGCAGTTCTGCACTCTTGGAGTAAGCAAGGCCACTGCCCCAACCTACCTACTCACGTCCTTCCAGGAGCAGCTCACATTGCTGGCAATGACCTGAGCAGGCATTCTAGGGGACAGAAAGGGCTGCCTGAGTTCTCTTCCTGTCAATCCACACAAGGTGAGCCCAATGTTTGCAGACTGCTCCTTTTATGGGCAATACAAACATCCAAAACTTTACACATTTTTAAGGGAAGAGAGGACCATTGTGTTCAATTATTTTATTTATTTATTTCTATCCTGCCCAGCCCATAAAAAGCAAGTTCAGAGCAGGCTACAATAATATAAAAACACATAAATACATTGGGGAAAAAAGAGAAAAAAACAATTAAAAATACACCCACCCAAAACAAATCCTTGGATTATAAAAAAAACCCCACCTAAACAAAAATGCTTTATGCTGCTTCCAGAACACACACAGGCTTGAGCTTTGGTGAACCTTAGGGGGAAGAAAATTCCACAGCTAGGGCGCAGCTGCCAAAAATGCCTCTGCTTGTACCCTCATAATCTGTACTTAGCACACTAAGGGCATGGCTAGAAGGCTGCTCCTGGTTGACAGAGAGCATGATGGGACATAAGAGAGATGGTAGTCCCTAAGGCAGTGATTCCCAAAGGGTGTGCTGAGTCACACTAGTGTGCTACAAACACGGTGTATATGTGCCTCGAAAACTGATACTTCTTTTGTATTTTAAACATTTATTTTCTGGCTGCAATATCAGTCAGAGAGTTAAAGGCAGGATCACTTACCATTATAAACTACCAAGTAGAAAAGCCCTTTTTAAACAAGATGGCTTGAGGTTTCTTTTTGAACATTTAACCGTGTGTTCTAGTAGGTGGAAGGAACCCACCAGCTTTTATAGGCTTTGAAAACTTCTATATGGATCAGGTCTGGTCCCGGGGCCTTACAATTACTAAATGAG
This sequence comes from Sphenodon punctatus, assembly GCA_003113815.1. Taxonomy (NCBI): domain Eukaryota; kingdom Metazoa; phylum Chordata; class Lepidosauria; order Sphenodontia; family Sphenodontidae; genus Sphenodon; species Sphenodon punctatus. The sequence continues at coordinate 854,848 of QEPC01004314.1, read as the reverse complement.
TCTATCAGGACAACCACTTCTGCCTCTCTTACAGGTGGTCAAGGAGGAAGATCCTCCATGATACCCAGGGAAAATTCTACCAGCCGCGCCCCCTCACCTGGGTCGTACAGCTCCTGGAAATGGTCCACCCACATCTGTGGGTGTATTGGGGAGATTGAATGCCTTATTCCCCTAGTGGTAGCAGTATTGATCAGTCTCCAAAACTTTCTGGAATCTTTTTGCTTCACTGCCTGGAGAAGCTCTACCCACTGGGCTCCTGCATATTCCTTCTTCTTACTCCTGAGCAATTTCTGGTATCTCGCATATAACTCCAGGAAATCCGAGGGAAGCCAGGCCCATGATCCCTCTCTGTACTCCCGATACTTCCCCCGCAAATCCCTCCGCATTTCCCAGCATTCCCTGTCGTACCATGGTTTGCCTCTCCTACTGGAACCTCTCCTTGGGCCATGGCTCCAGTTCCTAATATGCTGCGATAGGTTAGAACTAAGCTGATTAGAATTCCCTATTATCTCCTTAGAGTCAACCGCCTGCAGCAAATTCTCACACAGTTGCCCAGTGGAGGGAAGCTTAAACCCCTCCAAGTGCACCTCCAACTGATCGTCCCTTCTAGGGGGCCCTAAGGGTCTCCAGTGGATTAAACATAGGGTTCAGAGACTGGTTCAGAGTCACCATCCCTCCTTCCACAAAAGGAGTGACAGTTAATGGAAGGTGGTCACCCACCAACTCCATCCCAACTGCAAAGACTGTAACCCAGGGCAAAATACCAGCAGACACCAGGATGAAATCTACCACACTGGAACCCAAGGGCCCCAGATATGTAACTTCTCCCACCGGGTCACTATAGCCCATACCATTAAGACTAGAGAGCCCAAAGGTAGTGACAAAGCTGGCCAACTTAATTCCTGACGCATTGATTCTTGCATCCTTAGATCTTCTAGAGTTAACACAATTGGGAGCATGGTCCAACTGCATATTGCAATATGGAACCAGCGCTGAGTCATCGGAGCCCAGCCTAGCATTGAAGTCCCCTGTAATTATAAAGGCACCCTCAGGATGTTTGTAATGCAAATCCTCAATGAGGAGTTCAAGGGTCTTCCACATTCCCTCCCTATAGGATCCAGAGTTGTATGGGGGGGACATATACCGTAAGATAAGAACAATTAAAGTGAATCCCTCATATTTCACCACAAAACCAAAAGCCAGGGGTGGAGAGGTGATCACCTTGAAATCCTTTAGACAGAGATTTTGGGCCACAAGGCAGACAAGCCCACCACAGGGGCGTCCTTTCACATTATAACTAATTGCTGAAAGGTCATATGCCTGAAAGCCTTCTAGCTCCAAAGGGGACTTCGCCCATGTTTCTTGGAGTAAGATTATCTGTGATTCCTTAGCACGGGCATGAAGGTCAGCCTCATTTTTATGCCTCTCCCACCCAGCAATATTCCACGAGCATATAGTAATGGGGTGGGGGAGGGGGGTGCCAGTCAGGGGCTGGCCTCCCCCAGCTCCCCCACCCTGGGACTGACTGTTCGTGTAGATCTACCATCCAGGAGATCCCTGTACACTGGGCTCTTCAAGGCCATGTTGTTAGAGCAGCAGTCACTGACAGCTCTACCAATCAAAGGGGATGACTCTAAACACAAAGTTCCAGCAGCTACCTCAAGATCCCACAGAGGTGAACCTCCTAAATGAGCCACTTCCTCAAAGCCGGTAGCACTTAAATCAGGGCACACCTGGGATTGCACCCTCCCCAAATTCTTAGTTGCCTGCAGCCCTTTTGGGGCAACAGTAGGGGGCGAGGCCATATCACAGAATGTGTGTTTGGACATTGGGGGGCGATTAGAGTCCTTCAAGGTAGAGTCAGGAACAAGAGACCTTTTTATAGCCAAGATATTAGTATGTAGCAATAGGGTGTGATCCCTGAATCCCTAGATAAATAAATCCCCCATGACCTAAACAAATTAGAATAGGTCCACAAATTGCAAGCCATACAAGGAGAAGAAAAATAAATAACAATCCTACAAGATAGTGGTTCGGAGGGCAAACAAGTAAACTTAACAATATGATTAGGGAGAACAGGGTAACCAAAAATAGAAGATAAATGCCACGCAATGGAGGATTTAGTATTCCAGCGAGGTAAGTGACCTGAGAGTAGTGGATAGATAATAAGAGCCACTGCTAGGGTATCTAATTTGAGAATCGGACCTCGCCTACTTATCGAGGGTCGGGCCTCCTGATATTCTTTTAGAGATGTGGCAGAATCAGGCAGAGATGTCTGGGTCGCCACTGTCACTGCACCCTGTGATCTAGACCCCTGAAATTTAGCCATATCTGCTCTATATAGCTTAAGCAGATCCGTAATAATCCCCAATTGGGTTCTTTGGAGTTCCAGCTGCATGTTCATCCTTTCCAGTTGGTCATAAAGTTTAACTATAGAATCCCCCAAAAGAGAACACTGATCACCCAAGTTCTCCTCCACCTCCAAAACTGTAGGGGGAGAAGCTGGAAGAGCCGCTTCTGCCATACAATGGTCAAGCCAAGTGGCCCTCGCCAACACGCTCCTCGAGGCCCTTGGTAGGGAGGACACCTGGGGGTTTCCTGATTCAGACATCTGCGCTAAGACAGGATCCGTGGGCTGGATAATATCTTGGGACCTCAGGATCTCATTTGGCAAGGGACTTCTGAGGAAATCTCTTAACGATGACTGTTTTCCCCACGCCTGAGCACGGGTTTCCATACCCCCCTGACACCGTCTCCTCCCCATACCCACCGAGGGACAGAGCCCCAAAACACCCAACAGCAATGAACAAGGAAAAAGAAAGGAAAGGGAAAGAGCCCCCAAGACTCCAATGGACCCCGAAGGGCCGGCTCACGGCCTGCGGCACAGCGGCAGGTGGCGTACCTAAGTAACCCCCTGGCAGCTTCTGGTAGTGAGCGAGGCGGGCGGGGGGGGGGAGAGTGCTCCAAGTTCAAAGTCCCCCAAATCCGGCACTCATAGTCCTTCTCTCCTGAAGGTGGAACACAATCTCACGGAGCAACGGCAGGGATGCGGAACCAGCCCAGCGGGCAGCAGCTGGTAGGTATAGCTCGCTGGGGCAGCTGCAGGTGGCGTCCTTAAGTAACCCCCGGGCAGCTTCCGGTAGTGAGTGAGGCAGGCGGGGGGGGGAAGTGGGGAGTGCTCCAAGTTCAAACTCCCCCAGACCCGGCACTCACAGTCCTTCTCTCCTGCAGGTGGAACACAGTCTCACGGAGCAGCAGCGGGGATACGGAACCAGCCCAGCGGGAGCAGAAACAGCGGGCAGCAGCAGGTAGGTATCGCTCCCCAGAGTAGTAATTAATGTTACATGATGGTTGTGAAATTCTTCATTAGGAATACAGATGATTAACACATGAATGCTATGAAATAACTGACCCAGTCACAGTGCACGGAAAATACTAATTTTGTTCCAGTGGCTCATTTTTCATTCATCAAAAATGTAAATATTCAGCAAGCACACATAAGATGGGATCCTTGTTAAGAGTGTATAGCACATTACACTCTTTGTGGCCTCATTCTTGTACACCTTATTCAGACTAAACTTTTATGAGAATAGCTGTAGAAAGACATAATCTGCATTTTTTCCAGGTCACTTTCAGTATCAAAGCAATTTTTATGTAAGGACTGTAGCACAAGGCTCTAATGTGTCATTCCATTCCACTAGTTCCCTGTGGCTAGGGACCCATGTTAACTCTTTTCTCCATTGCTTACAATATGGAAAATGCAGTGAATACAGGCCCTTGCCTGTAGCACAGAGAATAAAAATGAAATACAAGAAGCATAATGAAAAAACCAATACTCCTGAACTCTATTCAGGGACACAAAAATAATATCTTGGCTGATTTTTCATTTTCTGTAAGAAGAAAGTTGGACAGGAATCTACAAATGCTAAGAGATTCCTGGAGGCTAGTGCTTAGTGTAGGGGAGCAAAGACATCTAGTAACTCCTCTATAGTTAGTGTTGAAACTGAGGAAGTTAGTGCTCTCACTCAAAATGTTCTCCTAATAGGGAGTGATCTGAGGGAATCAGTGACTCAATTAGATATGCAAACAGCCGAGTTTTCAGACTCCTTGCTTTTATTGGAGCCACATGTAGCAGGAGAAATCTCACAGGCACAGACTTCGGTTCTGACAGAAGGGGCTGTAAAGTGACCTATTTATACCCCTGATGTGTCTCTGTTTATGCTTTGTTGGAACATATCAGGGTGGTGGTCCAGACTTTCTGGTTTTCTTAACAAAATTCGATATTATAGTTTCACAAGAGACCTGGGCCCTAGATGATTTAGTGGTGCCAAATTTTAATGTATTTTCTGTGCCCGCTATGCCATCTATCAAACAGGGGCGACCAAATGGAGGTTTAGCCCTATTAGTACGGGCAGCATTGGAAATTAAAGTAACTGTTTTGGGCTCAGTTGGGGCTCATTTATCTATTTTTCATTGTTTACTTCCCTCAAGTTTTGAATTTATTATAAGTAATGTTTATATCCCTCCTATCTCGTCTGCTTTTTACTCACCTGATTTATGGCTTTCATGGTCGAAGTTAATGGAGTTAGCTATTGATAGATATGCGCAAATCCCAGTAGTAGTGGGGGGGGACGGGGGGGGGGGACTTCAACACCAGGATAGGTAACTCCCCTACTCTATCGGTGGATCTCCATTTGGATGAGTTTGCTCCTTTTGCTAAATACCCAGCACGGTCGTCTAGGGACTCAGTATGCAATAGAGTGCAAAAAGACCAGCTAGAACATATTATGGCTACTTCTGATTTACGACTTCTAAACGGGCAAACTCAGGGTGACCTTGCTGGGGAATTTACTTTCTATGCTCCAGTTGGCTCTTCTGTTATCGATTATTTTATGATAACTGAATCCTCAATCGATCTCGTTAAATCTTTCCAGATTTTACCCAGATACGAGTCCTCCCATTTGCCCTTATTGTTGGAATTATTAATTCCTATTAATATTTCAAGCGAGGCCAGGACTGTTAGACGGCTAGAGGGTTGGTGTAGGGTTAAATGGTCTGACACTGTGAAACGGAGTTTTAGTAAATTTATTTGTAGTGTAGAAGCGGGGATTCTTTTGCAAAGTTTCCAGTCTTTACATGAGTTCAGCCAGACTGAACTGACCTTTAATTCTTTGTTAGATCATTTGACCCCCTTTGTGAAATTCGTAAAACCTCTGAGTGAGTCTACTTGGAAATCACCGAGCTGGTTTGATGAGGACTGTCATAAATTGAGAGGCCGGTTGAGAAAGCATACTTGATTCATGAAGGTTAATCCCTCAAACTCCATCTTTTTTAGTCTCAGACGTGACTATCGTAAATTCTTGCAGACTAAAAAACGGGCTTTTCAGGAAGTAATTTGGCTTCACCTCCTAGATGCAGCAAATGCAAGATCATCAACATCTTTTTGGAATCTTATACATCTGCATTTAGGAGGGAAGAAGGTGTGTGGTGGGCAAGGGCTCATTTCTAAGGAAGTTTGGCAAGGATATTATGTTGCCCTTTTTCCCCCGGTAAGTTTATGCTTGCCTGAGATTCAGATTGCTTCACACGACCGGTTTCCTAGCTGGCAAGAGGTTTCCAGGGAGGAGATCTTGGTACTGATTCAAGGGCTTAAGCAGGGAAAGGCCCCAGGGCCCGATTATATATCTGCTGAATTAATCAAAAGTGCCCCGGAATGGTGGGCCAGTATTTTGGCTCCACTGTTTTCTCACATAAACTCGGTTGGACGAATTTCTGGAGAATGGTTAAAAAGTATAGTTTTACCTATCTATAAAAAAGGGGATCCCTCTTTGCCTATAAATTTCCGCCCAATTAGTCTTATAAGCACTCTGAGCAAGTTATATGCTAGGTATTTACTTGGGAGATTACAAGCTTGGCTGCACTTAAACCAAATTATCGAACCAGAGCAGGCGGGCTTTATGCAAGGGCGTTCTACAACTGATCAAGTCAGCCTTTTATATTCTTTATTGGGGAAATATACTAAGCATAAAAAGAAACTGTATCTTTGTTTTGTTGATTTAAGGGCTGCCTTTGATCTGGTTAATAGAGAGTGTCTTTGGCTAAAGCTGAGGGTACTACAAATTGACCCCAGATTATTATACCTTATTATTGCATTACATACAAACAACTCTTTGCAGGTTGGATATTCAACACCAAACCAGCTTACTGACAGCATGGATGTGAGGAGAGGAGTAAGGCAGAGATGTATCCTCGCCCCCACGCTGTTCAATTTATATCTAAATGGGGTCATAGCCCATCTGAATTTAAGCGACTTACATGCACCCAAAATAGGTGATCGCAGGGTGCCTGCCCTACTTTATGCTGATGACACTGTTCTTATGTCTCAGTCCCAGATAGGTCTAAAGAGAGCTATGAATTGTTTAAATGCATATTGCAAGGAAGAATATCTAGAAATTAATTTCTCAAAAACCAAGACCATGATTGTTGGGGCGGGAGTGAGATTTCAGCCTGTGAAATGGTGCATAGATAATCATGGAATAGAGCAGGTTAAGTTGTTCAAATACCTGGGCATAATAATTGCTGCAAATCTTACCTGGTCAGCCCATTTCAAAGCAGTTGTCGATATTTCAGCCAAAACGATTGCAGTGATTATGAAGTTCTATTACTCAAAAGGGGGTAAGTTGATCCCCCCGGCTTTAAGACTTTATAGGGCAAAAGTAATTAGTGTGATAGCTTATGGTTTTCCAATTTGGGAATGGGACTACTTTGACAAGTTGGAAAACATCCAAAACAAAATTTTATGTGCGTTATTGATGGTCCCTAGGGGCACACCGCAGATACTCACAAGGCTTGAACTTGGTTGTCCCCCATTAAGATCAATTATGCTTCGTTTATGGTTAAAATACTTGGCTGAAAAATGTGGTTTTTGTAAATTCTGAAAATCCATTAAGTAGATTAGCGGTGCAGAAAGAATTAATGGAAATGCAGGCCCGCAGGACTCTGGAGGTAATAAATAAATTAGGGCTGGCACTGGATCATCTTAAAGCCAAAGTATTTAATGCTGCCATAGGGTTGATAAATCAGAGAATTGTGGATCAAACTCAACAGATGGAAAATTCTGGGTTAGTTTCCCAGAGGGTGGCCCCACTGTATAAAAATATAGGAATTCCCTATGGCTGATTTAGTTATCTGTCCTCTTGGACAAATTATTCAATCAGGGTAGCTTTCGCCCGATTTCAGCTTAATGTTTTTCCCTCGGCAGTACAGGAGGGGCGATTCCTGGGACTGCCCAAGAAAGTAAGGCTATGCCCAATCTGTGATCGCCAGGAGGTAGAATCATGTGAGCATGTCTTTTTTTCATGCCCTGCTTATGAGATTCCTAGGAGCAAACATCTACAAGTTTATATAAACGATGCCCACTTTCGAGCCCCAAGCCTTATACTGATGGACCTTCTGAACCCTTGAGATTCATTAAAATCAAGGGCAGTGACTGCTTTCTGTTCTAGGGAAATGCATATTAGACATTGTAACTTAAATGCTAAATGATTTATTGGAGTGATATGTTATATATAAATGAGCCTTGAAATTTGATAACCTAAATTGGATACATCGATGGTTAAGAGCCTTTAAGTTTATGGATGTATTATGGCATATTATTAGTTGAGGAAATTATGTGTTCTGAACAATGGATGTTTTGTTATTTTTATATGTTATGTTTTATTATGTGATATGTTTTATTCAGTTATTTGTTTATTTGTGAAAACCTTCGGGTTATACAATAAAGATTATTATTATTACGCTCTTTATGTAGGGGAGCAGAGAGCCAGGATTCCTGGGTTCTATGGGAGGGGAGTGAGGGCTAATGGGTTAGAACAGGGAGACTGGGAGTCAGGATTCTCTCTTTCACTCTGAGTTTTGTTTGCTGTTGCTCAAGACAGTGCCCCAGGGTACCCAGAGCAACTTGCAGTTGGAAGAAGGGCTAGTAAAGCTAATCAGGAACAAGAGGGGACAAACTGAAGGCTGTTTGGACTGAATTAAAGGACTTTAAGGAAGGGAGAGCATGGGCCTCGAGAAGTTCCCCATCAACAGTTAGCACCTTATAATGGACAGTAGACTGAGCATGTGCTGGTGACCTGGTCACAGTCTTCCCCACTATGGTGAGTTGTACAGTCATTTCTATTTTAATTATAGTAATTATTTCTAAATTTTCATAAATTAATGTAAATCAGTATATGTACATTTTATGCAAATTGTGTCCTCTATTCTGGCATTAGGAACCACTGGAAGAGCGTGTGTGTATGTCATCTCTCCTCCGCACGTCCCTTTTAAGATAATGGAGTGGATCCCACTCCAAGCCTTTTAGAAAAAAAAATGTTCTCTCTTTTTAAAAAAAATAATTGCTGGTTAAAATTTAATGCTTGAAAGTCCAAACAATTTATGTTACGAGTCCTCCATATCCCTCTCTACATTAACGTTTAGATGTTATATTCCAGAACTTCTGGAATACAGTCAAACTTTTTAAACCAATTCAAGTAACTTCTTATTATGTGCTACTGCTTCTCTCATGTGGCAGTTCTAGGTACTACAGAGACACTTCCAATCTCTTTCACTTATAATTTGTTTAAATAGAGCTGTCCCTATGGTAGTACCTCTGTTCTCAGTTCAGAGATCTACAGCAGATACTTCTGGGTCTTGTTGATTAAAATGTTCATCAATCATTATGTTCCTTCTTGTATAATGCCATTGAGCAAGTGGAGTCTTGATCTTGAAGCCTCAGGGGTTTTGAGGAGCCACCTGTCTTCGCTTTTCTAAGAAAGTTTCCATTCAGCCTGGTGCACAAAAAATCTTCGTTTGTCATTAAGGACAAACGTTAGCCTTGCTGGGTGCCAGATCTGTGCTCTAATCCCCATCGAATTGAGGGTTTCAAAATATTTACTCCAGCCCCTTCGTTTTTTCTGAGTCTCTATGGCTGGAACAGGGTAGATTGAAATTTTCTTACCCTCATACTCCATGTTGCGCAGTTTGAGGACTTCCCGGAGAACTTTCTCCTTATCCTGGTATATCACACATTTAATCAGAAGAGCTCAGGGCCTCTATCCATCTCCAGGACGTGATCTACGCAATCTATGGGCCCTCTCAATTTCTATCTGGTAAAGCTCAGGCACGTCTGTGTCAGGCTCCGGGGCAAGGAGCCAGGGAAAAGGGGGAAAGAGAAGGGCAGGCGTCAGGCTCCGGGGCAAGGAGCCAGGAAAAGGAGGGAAAGAAAAGGGCAGGTCAGCCAGAAGGGCTGGACGGTGTAGGGAATGTTCCAGTGTCAGTACTGAAACCTCTCAGTTGCTCCCCAATATCCGGGAGACTAAACGCTCAGCATAGCTACCAGACAAGCTGGTCTAAGAAAGCATACGACTCATCATTGAGGTCAAGCACCAAGAAGCTGGAAGGAGAAACCAACAACAGGGGAGCGAAGAAGGGAAACCAACAACAGGGGAGCTGGAAAGGGAAACCAACAACAGGGGAGTGAAGAAGGGAAACCAACAACAGGGAAACTGGAAAGGGAAACCAACAACAGGGGAGCTGGCGGGATTAGCCAGCTACAAAGGAGCTAGAAGGGGAACCAGCGAGGGGGATGCTGGCGGGGATAACCAGCGGAAGGGAAGCTGGCGGAGATAACCAGCTTCAAGGGAGCTGGGGCGGGAAACCAGCTACAAAGGAGCTAGAAGGAAACCCAGTGACAGGGACACTGGCAGGGATAACCAGTGGCAGGGAAGCTGGCGAGGGTAGCCAGCTACAGAGGAGCTAGGGGGAGAATCAACAATAGGGACGTTGGCAGGGATAACCAGCGGCAGGGAAGCTGGAGGGAGTAGAGCAGCAAGGCCCCAGCGCACGAGGAGAACAGGGATCACACGCAACAGCAAGGACAGGGGTGTCACTCATACAAGATACACAAAGGGTTTCACGGGACAAGAGACTCACATACACAGAACACAACGACAGTCACAAGGAAAGGGACAAGGCAATGCTGCATCAGATCAGAGGCACAGAAACCAACCCTCGGGAAGAGCAGTTGCTCCACCAGCTTCCTGGGCTGCCAGGAGTTCCTAAATAATACTGTTCGGCAGCCAATCGGAGTCAGTAGACAAGCCCCCAGAAATGGCAACCAGGTGCGCAGGGGCAGGGCACACACCGGGAGGGATGCAGGGGAAGACACAGGGAGGGGGATGAAAGTACTGCCTAGGAAGGCACCAGGTGGCGCAAGACGCTCTGGCGCTGCCCCCCAAGGCCAGGGGTTCAAGACTGGGCCATGACAGTCTGGGAACACTTTTAAAATTATTTTCAGCACCAGCTCTTGAGCCCGTTGTCTCCAGTCCCTCAGGAACCCCCAGGAAACGTAAATTACATCCCTGGCTCCTGTTTTCCAGGTCTTCACATATATCCTGGTGTTCTTGCATAGTATTTTCCAACCTAACCATTCTACTATCCCTATCCAGGCCCCTATCTTCCTGGGTTCCCACCCTGCTCTCTAGATGATCCACATGGTGGGTGATAGTCTCCATTTCCCCCCCCAGTTGGTCTACTGAAGTATTTAATTTGCCCACAGAAATATTAAAAGACTCACGTACTCCCTTGAGTTCAGCCTGGATAGCCAGCAAAATTTCATTTGTATGGGCTGCCGCTGTTGCTTCTTGTATAGCCGCCGCCACTCCTCCTTCCTGTCTTTCCTCCGCCATTTTCTTCTGTGGCCTGGATGCAGAGAACGGGGAATCACTCCGGTCCTGCCAGAAGTCTTTTAGGCTGCCCCGGGTGATTCGCGCTGATTTTTTTGTGGGCACTGTCATCCCACACACAGGATCGCTGTTTGGATTTGGCATTCAAGCCAGTCTGACATATATTGTCGGCAAATTTAGTTGCGGGCAGCACGGGAGCTCTGACCACCTGCTCCTAAGCCACTGCGCATGCCCAGTGGTGCCCCATTGTTGTGGTTTTCTGAACTTTCCATGTGTTTTGGCTCTGGTTTTCTTTGTTGAACAAACTTTATTTATTAAGGTGGGTTGCCTTGATTACTGTGTGTTTGTAGGCAGTGGCACTGCTTTCCCCACCCCCAGGTATGCACAGGCAATTTTGTGGGCTGAACTGGGCATGGCTATGCTGCCTCCTCTTCTTTAAAATGGGTGGTCCCCTTGCTGTTTTCCACCCGAATTGTCTGCTTTCTAATTTTAAAGGGGGGTGGGGGGACTGATGGAAGGGTTTCTCTTTTTTTCCCCTATTGAATTTTTGCTGCATTTTACAATGGCCCCAGGCCGTTTGCAGTTTGGGTGTAGATGGCTTTTCTGGTTTTTCTTTTTCATTATTAAGCATTCTAAGCACTATGCAATTAAGCCATGCAATTATGCAATTTAATAATTGTGGCTTTTCTGTTTTTTGTGGCTTTTTATTATTAAGCGTTTATACAGCACCAGCAGTGTATCTGGCTGGCGCTTTACAATTGTTGTTATTGGAGATGGGTCCCTGGCCCAGTGGGCTTACAATCTAAGGAGGACATGGGTGAGACAGGAACACAGGGAGACACACACACACACACACACACATTACAGAATTACAGATGGGGAACTGAGGCTGTAATTTCCACATAATATTGTTAGGTTAAGATGGTTTGCTTTGCATGATGCAGCACTGCTGCTTTCCCCCTCCTCTCCCAAGCATGTGCAGAGGCCATATTGTGTGGGCCCACTGGCCATGGCTACTCTTGTTTAAAACGGACCCTTTGCAGTTTGGTGGGATGTGGCAGGTTTTTCTACAAGAAGGCCATGCCACATGTTGGTTGGCTAATGGCTAGTCTACCGTGCCTGGCTGCAGCAGCTGTCTTTTGCACTGTAGCAGAACTGTGTGTGCAGCATTCTTGGGGGACAAGTGGAATTTCATGCTGATGCTTTTATGGTGTGCTAAGGACTTCACACAATACTGTTGGGTTAAGTTGGTTTGCTTTGCTTGCTCTGTGTTTGCATGTGCATTGTTAGTTTCCCCCCTCCTCTCCCAAGTATGTGCAAAGCCTTTTGTGCCCTCCCCCCCCCCCCCCCCCCCNTTTGCTGTTTTCCACCTAAACTGTCTGCTTTCTGTTTTTTGAGTGGGGGGACCCGGGGACTTGGATGGAATGGTTTCCTTGCTTGAATGTTCTCTGCATTTTAAAATGATCCCTTTGCAGTTTGGTGGGATGTGGCAGGCTTTTCTGCAAGAAGGCCATGCCATATGTTGGTTCACTAATGTCTTGTCTACCCTGCCTGGTGTAGCTGACTTTTACACTGCAACAGAACTGTGTAGCATGGTGGAGGTCTTGGGGGACAAGTGAAACTCTATGCTGCTGCTTTTGTGGTGTACGAAGGACTTCACATAATATTGATGGGTTAAGATGGTTTGCTTTGCTTACTCTGTGTTTGCATGTGCACTGCTGGCTCCGTCTAGCTTTGGTTAGGCTCCACCTACTGTTGGCCTGGCTCCTCACACTTCTAGCCCCGCCCTGCACCCCACTGCTGCTGGCCTGAGCTGGACATAATGTTCCCCTGCAGCAGCCAGACTGGGCTACATGCTGAAGTGCAGCAGGCAAAAATCCTCAGCCTGGAGCATGAGCAAAATGCTCTGAAGCTGCAGCCTGCTGCTTTTGTGTTGTGTCTTGTGTGGTGAGCTTACCTTGCAATGCTGCTGCTTCTCCCACTCTCTGCTGTGATGCACCTTGGGCTCAGCTGGGGATAAGTTTGTTTGGGGTCAATCCTGTCTTTCCCTTTTTTTTCTGAGGTAAAAACTTCCTAACTATAAAGGGCTGCACCTTCCCAGGGGGAGCTGGGGAGCAGAGTTCATGAGACAAGGCTGTGGGGAGTCTGACCAGGGGTCATGGGACACTTGGGGGCCATAGGAGCCGTGAAGCAGGGTGAGACAGGCATGTAGGAGCTGAATGCATCATGAGAATCTTTGTATCATAAATCCCGCCTCCCCCAAGATGACCGAGTCCCATCCTGAAAATGAGCAGAGATGAGGGGCATGCACACAATAATAGGGGACAGATCCATGACACACATCCATGATCTCTAGACGTTCTCTTCCTGAGCACTCTGCTTAAGCACTCTGGCTGCCCCCACCTTCTATGTGGCCCTTGGTGCTTGTATTAATTTTCAAAGTGGTCCCTGGGAGGGAAAAGTTTCACTTCCCCTGATCCCTATGCCATGGATCTTTCCTCAATCCGTGCATGCCCTCATCTCTATTCCCTTCTCCCCAAGCTTACTGTTTCAGAGCTTGGAGTCGGGATCGGATCTAGGAGCCAGATATAGAAATTGGAAAAGAGCCAAATAAAAAGCAGCCACTGTCCAGATTGGGGGCAGCAGCAGTCAGGCTGATACTGTGTTTTGACTGTGCTCTTTTTCCTAGTGATGTGGCCTGGATGCTGAGCAACCTCCAAGACTAGCGAATTCCCCTAAAACCCACTTCCCCTGGTCAGTGAAGAGCTACAGGAACAACAGAGCTAAAGGGTGAGGGGTGTTAATCACCTCTTCCCTAGCCCCATCAACATGGGGCTGGGGATGGTCAGGCTCAGACAGCTGTGGATTTAAAGGTTTGATCCTGCACTGAAATTAGTAGGGCTGTATTTACTACACCTGTCTGGGATTATGGGTAGAAGTAACTTTCTCATGTGATCATATTTATTTATTTATTTATTTATACACACTTAATACCCGCCCCTCCTGAAATAGCAGCTCGGGGCAGCTCACAACAACAATAATAAAAACTGATAAAACAACTCAAAGCAGGAGGTTAAAAAAGCCCCTCCCCCCACAACCCACTCCCCCACACCCTTCCCCCATCTCCCCTGCCAAGCACCTGGCAGAACAGCCAGCTCTTACAACTTCGTCGAAAAGAGGGAAGGTCCGGGGCCAACACCAGGAGGAGTTCTACAGCCTCGGTGCAGTCACAGAGAATGGAAGACTCGGGGGACCTCGAGGAAGGCACCGCCAGATGACACTGGCTGATCCAGGACCCGGGGGTGAGACAGTCCCACAAGTAGGTAGGGCCTAGGCTGTTTAGAGCTTTATAGGCAAGAACCAACACCTTGAATTGGGCCTGGAAGACTATAGGCAGCCAGTGCTGAGATCGCAGCACCGGTGTAACAAGCTCCCGGCGGCTCAACCCCACTAAGAGGTGGGTCGCTGCATTCTGCACTACCTGCAGTCTCCGAGCCTTCACCATGGGTAGCCCCACATTGAGCACGCTACAGTAGTCCAGCCTAGAGGTGATGAAAGCATGGATGACAGTGACCAAGTTGCAGTCCGAAACATACTGCCAAAGCTGTCATACCAGATGCAACTGGCAAAAAGCACTCCTCGCTAGAGCCTCCACCTGGACATCCAGGCAAAGCTGCAAATCGAGGAGCACAACCAGGCTCCGAACCTGGAAAACGAGCAGGGGGGCAAACCCCATCAATAATGGGGGACACCACCTCCACCGCCTTTCCCACTAGCATCACCCCCGTCTTGTCAGGATTCAACTTCAGTTGGTTAGCCCTCATCCAGTCCCCCACAGCCACCAAACACCAGGTAAGCAGCAAGACTGCCGGGCCTGAGTCAGATGAAAAAGAGAGGTAAAGCTGGATGTATTGATGACACCGCATGCCAGATCCCCTGACCACCTTGCCATGCGGTTGCATATACACGTTGAACAGGAGAGGGGACAAAACAGAACCCTGCAGAACTCCATGCAAGAGGTCTCGGTATGATGAAAAATAAGCCCCGAGCATCACTTGCTGACTTCTTCTGGCCAGAAAAGAGCAGCACCAGTCAAGAACCGCCCCGCCCACCCCCGCATGGTCCCACAGGCGTGTCACCAACATCTCATGGTCAACGGTATCAAACACAGCCAACAGATCTAACAGAATCAGCAGGATCGAATGATCCTGATCCAATTCACGGCAGAGGTCGTCTACCTGTGCCACAAACGCAGTCTCCGTGCCATAACCTGGCTGAAAGCCGGACTGTGAAGGATAAAGAAAGAAAGCTGACATGGTCCAGATGCTTCTGTAGCTGCCGAGTCACAACCCGTTCAATAACCAGGCCGATAGCTGACAAGGGAGTCAATGTCAAGTGATGGTTTCTTGAGCGGAGGCCGCACCACCAGCTCTTTAAGACAGCATGGCACTCTGCCCTCCCGAAGGGAGACATTGACCACCCCAGCCAGCAATGGCCCCGTCTCCTGGCTGGCCTTAACCAGCCAGGATGGGCATGAGTCTAGTTCATAAGAGGTGGTCCTGACTGCCCCAAGAACATCCCCCACATCGATGGGTGTCACCCACTGAAATTGATCCCACAGAATCAGGGATCATAACCTCTGGTTATGAATCGGATTCCATAACCTCTGGTTCCCCTAATGCAATAAGTGTGGCATTGAAGTCGTGATGAATACGAGCAATTTTATCCACAAAATAATCCACAAACATGTCGCAACGAGCACTAGATGACTCCACTTCCAGGTGGAGGGAGACTGAACCGACCAGCCTCAGCACAACCCGGAAAAGCTCAGCTGGACGGGACTTTGCAGACGCTATGAGGGTAGCAAAAAAGGAGCCATGGCGTAGGCTCGTAAACTAGCTCTGCGATGCAACCTGTCAGCTTCAGCACAGAAACGACACCACCGTCGCTCCAGTCAGCAGAGTGTTCCAGAAAGTGACACAGTCATCAATGGGACAGTCGTCAAGATGAGGGGGTATCTCACCCAAAGTATTCCGGATTCACTCTGGTTCCATCAGTCTCTGGGGGTAAAACATTCAAATCGGTTCTACACCCTTCCTGGGGCAGACATGTGCCAGGACACAGGTCTGCAGGAGGTAATGATCTGTCCATGACAAGGGCACAGCTGATATCTCCCCCACTAACAGATCCCCCGCCTCAAGACCAGTGCAAAATATAAGGTCTAAGGTATGTCCCCTCTCATGTGTCAGGCAGATAACCATCTGGGACATGAACTCACACTCCGCTCCTCCAGAGCCGACATCCGCGTGAATATTGAAGTCCCCCAAAACTAATGTCTTCAGGGACCGCAGTACCAGCTCCGCCAGAGCATGTAGGGAGGCTGCTGTACAGATAGGTGCACGGTATACAAGCAGCACTTCCAATACCCGATATTAATTACACCAGATATCTTTGAACAGACCATGAATTCCTAAAAATCATGGCTACACCACCCCCAAATCCCTCTGACCATGGCTGATACTGCACAGAGTACCTGGCTGGAACAAGGTCAGCCAAAATAGGCCCCGACTCAGTGTCCAGTCAATCTCCGTAATAGACACAAGGTCGGCTGCATTGCCCTGGATCAATTCCAGGACAGTTGTTACCTTGTTAACCACCAACCTCATGTTCAGCAGCTTCAGCATAGGGCCAGGACCCACTGAGCATGAACCACCTCACCAATTGCTTGGGGAGTGGTGAGTGGGACAGGCACCAAACACCTGTCCCATCTCACAGATCTAAATTCCCCCCTAAAAGGACCGTATCTCCCCCACCCTATCACGACCCCAATGGCTGTCCATCCCCCCCCCAGCCCTGACCCCCCCTCCAGCTGCCCTGTCCAGAGAGCGGGGGCAGACCCCCACCCCTCCCTACCACCCACTCTCACTGGGCGGTAAACAAACACACACACCCAGGGCCTGTCTTGCCCCCTCTCATCGGGGAAAACAGCCCTCCCCTCTACCCCAGTCCCATCCCGCCCCCATCACAGAAGGTCAGAAACACCATATCACCCCCTAATCCCCAAACCACCCGCCAGAACACAAGAAATAACCCCCCTCTACAAAACCTGTCCTGCCATAACTTAGATGTGATAGCTTTAAATGTTTACATTATTATATTAATCACATCACAAAAACCATAGACATTTTCTAAAATGCAAAACCTTAACAGTTAAAAAAAAAGTTAAAGGCAGGACCATTTCAAAACAAAACTTTACTTTCACAAAACCTTTACCAACGTGTATGTTGATAATGAAAATGAATTATACTGACATTACAAAACACATTTAACAATATACAATGTAATAAAATTTAAAACGACAAAAACCATGAAAACTATTTACACTTTGTTATGTATATTGCATAAGATATCAACATTAAGACACCATACATACTTAATTTATTACCATACAACATTTTCCGTACATTATTATTTTTTAATTATCTGAAAATATTTAAAATACAATATTACTTCTTTACAGATCATTTATTTATGATCATGTCACCTATAAAAAAAATTTTACGCTTTAACTCTGTCCTGTATATGTTACATTGTATTCAGTTGTTTACACTCAAACCTTTAAACTACGCAAAATGACAGTTATGGCATTGTCTAAATTTTTTTATAAGTGACATGATAATAAATAAATGACCTGTAAAGAAATAATGTCGCACTTTAAATATTGGCAAATAATTAAAAAATAAGCATGTATGGTAGATATGGTATAGTAATAAATCAAGTATGTATGGTGTCTTAACGCTGATGTTATCTTATGCAATGAACATAACGAAGTGTAAATTTTCATGATTTTTGATGTTTTAAGTTTTACTACATTGTATATTATGAAATGTGTTTTGTAATGCAAGTGTAATTAATTTTTTGTGGTTTTTGGTGTTTTAAGTTTTGGTAAACTGTATGTTGGTAAAGGTTGTTTGAAAGGAAAGTTTTGTTTTGTTTTGAAATGGTCCTGCCTTTAATGTTTTTTAAACCGTTAATATATATTATATATAACATGTACCTATATATATTATATACATTTAGATAATTTTATTATGTATAATTATATAATTATAAACAATATACACACACCTTTTCAGGTGTAAGAGTGAAGTGCCCTGCCAGTTTTAGTCCAGAAAAAAAGTATGACTCAGGTATCAACAGTTTGGGAAACACTCTGCTAAGGTATGTTGGGCCCAAAACATTTAGAGCTTTATAGGTCAAAACCAGCACCACCAGCAAATTACTTGTCCTGTTCCAGAAGAGATCTGTTTGGTATCAAAGGATGATTATGATTTAGTATTTATTATTATTAATTATTATTTGTTACAAATAAGATGAGCTGCAAAGCTGTGCACAATTTTTATAAAATTATAGAAGAGGGAAGTGGGAAAGGCCCAACCATTGAACAACTGCAGTCAAAGCTCTTCAGTTTGGTTATGCAGGAACACAACGTTATCAGTATTAATATTATCTTGCTTTTAGAATTGGGAGTACGCATGCTTAAACACAACAGCTTAACATGACTATGTAACTGATCACTGTACCTTTTTCTCATCCTTCAAAGTCTTCTGGGTCATCTCCAGGTCACAGACAAGCTGCTTTCTCCATTCTGTCTCCTCTGATAATTTACTTTCCAGAATTTCAACTTTCTCCTGGTGAGTTTTCAGCATCTGTAACAAGACCACTAGCATTTCAGAGCTACTAAACAAAATGCATAAAATATGCTAAAGATGATATGGTGAACTGGTTCTGAACTAACAACAGTTGCAAGCTGCTTAGCTATTTCAGACTATACCAATTGTCCCATTTCCCATAACAACAAGCAAAATGCTGTAATAATAATCTTCTGTCACCTTGGGTGTGTCCAAATACGGGGTTAAGTATCATCATCTCTTACCCCATAAATTCCGCCATTATAGCCTCTGACTTGGAGGAATGTCTGAAGGATATAGCTGGCTGGATGCATCAGAGCTACCTCGTGCTCAACGTGGGGAAGACCGAGGTGATGCTGGTAGGGCTAGGCAGCCATTGTGAGGATGCCCTTGCCTCATTCAGGCCCCTACATGTTGATGGGGTCTGGGAAAATGTAGTGGGCCAGGTAAAGAACTTGGGCATCATTTTGAACACATTCTGTCATGAAAACTGAGGCATTGGGCATGGTTAAAAAATGCTTCTTTCAGCTACGCAATCTGGCTAAGCTACACCCTTATTTATCCCAGGCTGACCTTGTTGCAGTGACCCAGTGGCAAGGGAGTCTGCTGGGAGGCCTCCCACAGCAGCAGCAGGCCACTGAAGCTTCAATCAAGTCCTCCAAGGCCACTAAGTACATGCCAGGACCCTGGGGGGATGGGGATCTGTTAACTCCGGATTCATAACTTGCATGGACAGAGTTCAGATTGGTTCGGATCAATCCGTAATGGCCCGTTTTAGGCAGCTACGGACTGATACAAATCTGTAATGGACATAATTGTGGGATGGCATTAACAGTGGCAATAACAATACTAATACTGCTACAGCTAATGAGAATGATCCTCTCTGTTGAGCGATGCAGGCTGTGTTTTTTCAGCTAGGGATATCTAGGGATATAAGCCTGTCTGCTAAAGTTACACTGCTACTGAGTCGTGAATGTCCAGGCTCAGAATGAATCAGACGATTGATAACCAAGATATCAGCATTGTTATCAATGACATGCTGCCACAGCCCTGGAGATCCTGGAGTTGAAGGCTCCCTGATGTCAGGTGAGCAGTGCCAAGATAGTGAAGGAAAGTGCCTAGGATTCTTCTTCTTTGGTGTTTTGTCAATGACTGGTGCTGACACAGTTCACTTCTTGGAGTGGCTGCCGTCTTTCTCTGTATGCCCCTCAGGCACCAACTCTTCAGAGTCACGTTCTCTTTAGGTGGGCCCCTTTTGCCCTGTAACCAGAGCTGTGGGCTTTATGGGGTTAAATGTTTATGCCTGATTGAGGCTTTTGGTAGAGTGCTGCTAGTCAGGTTGTACCGTGCAGACTGCTGAAATGGAGATTTCTTGAAATGGCATCATTGCTAGACCAAAGGCACTGTCTGCCTGTAATATGTAGACTGCTAGCTGTATGTGGAAGTGCTTTGAAGTGTACTTTGCTTAGATCATCTTTTTATGCCTTTATGTGTAGCGTGGAATGTTTCACTTTAGATAAGAAAGTAGGAAAAAGGTCCCTGAACATCTGGAGGAAGACAGGAATTAGAAAGAGTTGTATTTGTTGGATTTTTGGTGACTAACACACATTCCTATATTAGATCATTGAATGTCTTTTCCAGCCAAGAGGCCTATATAAATCAGAGAGAAGCTGATCTTCGCTGTTCAGTGGCTGAGTGACTGCCCAGACCTCCAACACCGTTCCATTTTCCCTTCTCTGCAGAGAACTTCTTTTCTATCTTGAACTAAGATCTGTCTTGTTTTTTCTTTATAACTCTGTAACTAAGAAACAAATGCTGTAAATGTAGTTTATATCTTGCTAAGTAAAAGCTAAGTAACTGAGTCTTATCAGCAGTCTGATAAGAAAAGGGATTCTCTCAAAGTATTTTGTGAGGGACAAGAGAAACAAAGGGTGATTTCAGACGTGACGTGCGCCCGGTTCACCACAGTGAATTCCCGGTGGGGGTGAACCGAACAACCACCCCCCGGGCGAATAAAAGCCCTGAACAGATGTGACGGGACCGGGACCACGGCAGGGAATCGGGCCGGCAGATCACGGGCCAGGGCAGCGCAACAGACGTGAGACCGATTCCCAGCCACGGTCAAAACACCCAGAAACCACTGGGCAAGGGCGGGACACAGACATGGCCGCCTGAGGGCAAACGAAGCCAAAAGGCACACAAGGGAACGCCCACACAAGGGAAACGGGAAGGGAGGGGGAAGAGGGAGAAGAGCCGGACAAGTACCACACACAACAGGCACACAGACAGCGGGGCCACAGTGCCCGGGC
>QEPC01004314.1:808596-830170 GCA_003113815.1 Sphenodon punctatus | reverse complement strand
CCAGCAGTGTACCTGGCACTTTACAAAGTAATAAAATAGACACGGTCCCTGCCCCTAGGGCTTACAATCTGAGAGACAGGAGCTGGGGGAGAGACTTAGGAAGGGGAACAGAGGGAGAGACAAGGGGTCTAATATTCATGAAGATGCGAGGTCTCAAGTGCACGTACTGCGCTTGGTTATGATGCATGATGCCCGTGTGCAGGAGCAGGGAGATCCCAATATCATGGGACCTGTCCATTTTGGCAGAGTGCTCCCGCACCATGCCTGTGATGGCCTGCTCCAGCCGGCCGAGCACTTCCACCTGCCTGCTATGCTCCCAGCACTCCCACCTCCGCTCCGGGCACACCTCGGCCTGGAGCCTCATGTCCCGCGCCTCCGCCCACTCCAGGAACTGCTCGATGGCCACCTCCATCCGGTCCACGGCCGCTATCATCCTCTTCCCCTGTTCTGCCGAGGTCTGGACGATATCCTCCGCCTGGTCCTCCCTCCACCGGTGGACCCGTGCCCGGTGCTTCCTCATGCGCTGTGCTGGGGGCACGGGCCCTGGAGACACTGGCTGCCGGGCTTGTCCTGTGGGTACAGGAGGGTGAGTCCGATGCTGCCCTGGGCGCCTGCCCCCGGCCCAGGATGGGGCAGGAGCCCCAAGGGCCCCTGGCCGTGTCGTCCGGCCCCTTCCCACCCCCTCCCCTTGGCCCCTCCCACCCCCTCCGACTGTCCGGGGACCCCTTCTCTGCACCCCAGAGGGCCCTCCCACCCGGACCGCATGCCTCACCTGGTTCCTCCGCATGCTGGCTGGGCTCCTAGGCGCCTGCCTGCTCACCCGCCTGGGTCTTGTGCTGGGGTGTTCCGTGCCCTGTGGGCGAAGGGGGGGGGTTGTTGGTGTAGGGTTGCACGGTTGGGCAACCGCAGCCCGGGCCCCCTTCCTGCTTTGCCTTTGGGGGGCTGGGGCTGGCCTGTCCATCCCCCCTTGGCCCCTGTCCCCTGTGAGCCCAGTCCCTCTCCCCTCCAGGTCACCCGCTTACCCTCAATGTCGGTCTCGGATTCTTCCGAGGCCGACCCCTCAGTGTGGGAGTGCTCCCCCTGGGACCACTGGCTGAGGGTGATGAGGGTGCCGGCCTCGGACTCCGGTTGTCCGGCCTGGGGGTGGGTGCTCTCCGGACTGCTATTCAGGGGGGGGGCTGCAGGTGCCGGAGGTCCCGGGACATTCCTCCTGGGGGTCTGGGGCCCTGGAGCTTGTGTCTACCAGGGTGGTGGCGAGGAGCGGGGGTACCTCAGCCCTTTCCCTGCCCTGGACCACTGCGCTCCCCACGAGCTGTGGGGCGACTATTGAGCCCTTCATGTGGAGTATTCGGTCCAGGGCATCGTAGAAGGGGGCAGTCCGGGCTCCGTGTTTGAACCGCCTATTGTTGTCCCGGATGGCCTTGTACCCCCTCTTCAGCTCCTTGGCCTTGGAGCGGCACTGTGCCACGGTGTGATGGTGCCCCGCCGCCTCCATGTCCCCCACTATGTCCTGGTAGACATGCTCGTTGCGCTGGTTGAGCGCGAGCTCCAGCTGGTACTCCAGGGTCCCCCAGATCCGTATGAAGTCCCGGGTCTCTTGCAGCCCCCACTGGCCCCCTCTGTGGTAGGGCTTCCTCCCTCGTCTCCCCTGTGGGCTCTCCTCCTCCTCCTCCACCGCCTCTTCCACTGCCTCCTCCTCTGCCCGGGCTGGGCCAGTGTCCTCCGGGGGCTCGTCCACCTGGGCCCTTTCCGTGTCTGCGGGAAGCAGGGGGTGGGGGGTTACGGTTGGGTGCAGTTCTGGCCCCTCTCGCGGGGTGCCCCCTTTTCCCTCCTCCCTACCGGGAGCCCAGGTTGGCCCCCTGCCCCCCTTGGTGCCCCTGGGTCCCCTGTTCCCCTCCCCTTGTTCCCCCTTACCTGTTTCCGGGGTGCCTCCTCCGCTGGTCCGGCTGCTGTCCCCGGGGCGTCCTGTCCCAGCTGCAGCGGGTGTTGTCCCTCTGCCTCCTCCATCCTCAGCAAGACCCCCGCCTCCCCCTCCTGCGCTCCCTCCACCACTGCCACTGCTTCCTCCTCCTCCACCCTCGCTTTCTCTCCCACCGCTCTCTTCCGCCTCCCTCCTCGCTCCATCCCGCCACACTTCCCTGCTGCAGGTTTCCCTTTAAATGTCCCTCCGGTAGCTGCATTGTTGGTGGTTGCCTGGCAGCGACGCTCCATGCCTTGTCCCCGGCTGGGTATCATTTTCCTTGGTTCTGGCCGGTGATTGCCATCCAGACGTTACTTTTTGTTGTTTCCCAGTGGGAATCTCTTTGACCACGCTTCTGGAGATTGTCCGGCAGGGAGCCCTAGAAGCGTGGTTGAAATTGACCCCATGTGGGTATTGGCCATGGTGAACATCTTGCGGCCGCCGAACAGACATTCAGGGCGCTTTGGCCCCGCCACGGAATTGAGCGTGGTTCACTGTGGTTGAGCGTGATCTCGTAACGTCTGAAAATACCCCATGTAATAAGATCCTGATATCTGGTCCAAACTTTCCCTAGGACCAAAACTCAAGTCTACAACCGATGCAGTTAGAGATGGAAGGAGATGCCTGGTCTGCTTTTACCTTTTGTGCTGAAGAGGAGGGTGACATCAAGGAAGACTCCAAAATTTCCATTGTTTTTGACATCAGGAACTCAGCTAGACACCTGTCCTTCCTGGTGCACGACTTGAAGGAGCAGAAGACAACACACACTGAGTTGTGCTTGATGCCGAAGCAAAATAGGCACTTTGAGCATATGCAACCTTACTAGGAAGGAGACACACCTTTTAAATCACTCTGCCATACAAGACTCGGGCGGGGGGGGGGGGGGGGGGGGGGGGGGGGGCGGAATTCCGTTAACACAAAAGCAATCAGTCCAATCTTCAGAGCAAAAGGACCAAGTGGGACTGGGAACCGAATAGTATTTATACTCTCTGTGGTGTCATCATCATCATCATCATCACAAGGCTCCCAACTGTAGCCAATCAAGGTCTGGTTTCCACACCAGATGGAAAAAAAATCCTAAGTTTGGATACACAGAGGCTATTAAAAGAAGTGTTAGTGTCTTTGTTCTTGAATGGTTCTGCTCTTTCCTGACCTGAAGAACCCAGTGGGTGGGGCTCGGGGATTATTTTTCATCATACCGAAAGTCCCGCAGGGTTCTATTTTGTCCCCTCTCCTGTTCAGCATGTATATGCAGCCGCTCGCGAGGTGATTAGGAGGTTCGGTGTGCAGTGTCATCAATATGCTGATGACACCCAGCTGTACCTCTCTTTTTCAACAGACCCAGGCCCAGCAGTTTTGGTGCTTACTCGGTGTTTGGCAGCTGTGGGGCACTGGATGGGGGCCAATCTACTGAGGCTGAATCCTGACAAGACGGAGGTGATGTTAGTGGGTAAGGCAATGGAGATGGTGGCCCCCCATTATTGATGGGGTCTGCCCCCCATTGTCCTCTCAGCTACGGAGTCTGGGGGTGCGCCTCGATGCGCAGTTCTGCCTGGATCTCCAGGTGGAGGCTGTAGTGAGGAGCGCTTTTCACCAATTACATCTGGTGCGACAGCTTCAGCCATTTCTTTCAGACTCAAACCTGGCCACTGTCATCCATGCTTTCATCACCTCTAGACTAGACTAGTGTAACGTGCTCTGTGGGGCTACGCATGGTCATGGCTCCTAAATTGCAGCTGGTGCAGAATGCGGCGACCCGTCTCCTAGTGGGACAGGGTCACCGGGAGCATATTACACCGGTGCTCCGTTCTCTGCACTGGCTGCCAGTGGTTTTCCGGGCCCAATTCAAGATGTTGGTCTTGGCTTATATAGCCCTATTTATCTACGAAACTGCCTCACTCCCCAGGTCCTGGATCAGCCCCTGCGGTCTGCTTTGCTCGAAGTCCTCTGAGTTTTTTGGGGAGCCACACAGGAGAGGGCATTTTCGATGGCCACCCCGCGGCTGTGGAACTCCCTTCCGGTAGAGACCCGGTTGACCCCAGATCTTCCCTCCTTTCAGAGAAGTTGTAAGACCTGGCTATTCTGCCAGGCGTTTGGCGGGGAAGATGGGTAGTGGTGGGGTGGGGGGGATGTATTTGGGGGGTGGGATGTGTTACTTTCCTCCTTTTATGATGTTTTATTGTGATGTTTTAATGACTGTAAGCCTCCCCGAGCTGCCTATGGCAGGAGGGGTGGTGTAACAAATCTTTTAAATAAATAAATAAATATAAATAAATAAATTTAATAAATAGTTATTCCAGAACAAACATTCTTAAACCACTCTTCTGATGAGTGGCACTAATCCCCCATTAGACACACTTTAACCACCATGACCATGTGAACCTCCAATATTGGAGGTTAAAATGTATGAATACATTTTTAATGGGCTATTAATCTGGAAGAACCTATCGTAAAAACACCCCCATAGTTGGTGCCTAGACTTTATGTTGGTACAAGAGAGACGTTTACCCTCGGAATATTGAAATCCTTAGACTACAATGACATTGTTTTCTAGCTGATTCTGAGTTTGACAGAATGGGATGCATAGACACAAGTTTCTAGGAGAAATCATTGGCCAACTCACTTATTGTCACCAAAGATGCCTCCCCTCATCAGCTCCTGGGGTGAGAAGTTGTACAAAAGAAGAGGCTGGAAAGGGTAAGCACTCATTTGCTAGAATTTCATTGAGGAACAACCTATTTTCGTTAAAGAGTTCTCTTACCTCTTGAACATTTTGCACGTTTTTAGTTGTTCCTCGATCTGTCATGCTGCCTTCAGTTTTATTCTTCTGTACTTTGAATAACTCTGCCTCTAAACATGTGATCTTATAACACAAATAGAGGTAAAAGTATAAAACTCACAAGTTTTCCTTTTAAACCAAGAAAACATTAGTCATGGGGGGGGGGGGGGGGCTCAGGGAAATACTGGCGGAGGCTGGGTTCTTTCAGGAGCTGAAAACCAAACAAGAAATTAGACATTAGCCGGGGGGGGGGGGGGAGGGGGGGAGAGGATGTTTCAACTTTGGAAATAGAAGGGCCAGAGGAAAATACTGATGGTTGTCTGGGTCACTCAAACTCAAATACAAATGGTGAATGCTGGCTCTAGTGGAGTTCACAGAATGAGACAGAAAAAAGAAAGAACCAATCTGCAAAGGAAGGAGCTTTGGAAGGCTAGAGAATAAAATCAGAGTTCATCACCCAATGCCATTGTTTACAGCAACATCTACACAGTTCTACTGCCAGAGCTATGGGAGGACAAGCTGACTGCTGCTTTTAATTCAACCACCAGAAAAAGGTCTCTGTATATTTCCCATAAAGCTGAAGCTGCTGGGCGAGATCATCCAGTGGTTTCGAGTGAGGTGCCATTAGTATGTTAATGACACCCAGCTCTACCTCTCTTTTCCATTTGACCCAGGTCCCACAGTCTCAGTGTGGGACCTGGCTGCTGTTGAGGACTGGATGAGGGTGAGCCAATTGAAGCTGAATCCAGACAAGACTGAAGTGATGATGGTTAGCCAATCTTGTGACTTGGAGGGAGTTGGGACTTGGGACTGCTGTTATTGAGGGGTCCGTTCCCCTCTAGTTACTCAGATATGCAGGTTTGGTGTGCTTCCGGACCCTCTGCTTTCATCAACTTCATCTGGTGAGAAGACTGCAGTCTTTTCTTTCTGACTCAGATCTGTCTACCATCATCCATGCTTTCTTTACCTCGAAGCTAGACTACTGCAATGCACTCTACGTGGGGCTGCCCTTTGTGACTATTCAGAAGCTGCAGCTGGCGCAGAATGCAGTGGCCTGGCTTCTTTCTGGGGTGAGTTGCCATGAGCATATTACCTCTGCTCTATAATCTGCACTGGCTTCCTATAGCTTTCCAGGCACAATTCAAGATGCTGGTTTTGACCTTTAAAGCTCTAAACAGCTTGGGCCCCACATATCTGAAAGGCTGCCTTTCCTTCCATGCTCCATTGTGGCCCCTACCATTGGCCAGGAGCACCTTCTTGCAGATACCACCAGCCAATGTTGTTCATACAAGGGCCCACAGAGAGGCATTCTTGGTTGCCACCCATGCCATGGAACTCCCCCTGGAGGTCCGCCAGAGCCAAAGCTTGAGCATATTCTGGAGGTGATGTAAAACATTTCTGTTTGGCAGACCTTTTGGCATACAGGGATAGAGGTTGGGTGGGTGTGGGGTTTTGGGGGTGAGCGTATGGATTTTTAGGTTTTTTTTTTTCAATTGTATTTTATATTTTTACTATTTTGTGTTCTTTGCTTGTGTAAGCTGCCCTGAGACTTCAGGAAAGGGCAGGATATAAATTTTAATAAAGATTTTTTAAAAAACCCAAAAAACCTGTTTGTAAGGCTGCCACAACAGCCTTGTGTAGCTGGATGGCTAAGCTTCAAGTTGCTATGCTGGTGCTGAGGGCAGAGCTGGGTTCTAGACTGCCCTGCATTATCTATTAGCTTGGGGTTTTTTTAAATGAAGCAACATACCACTGGTACAGCAGCCTTACAAACTGCTGTCTATCTTACTGGACAATATGCACAGTCCTTTTCCTGATGGCTGAATTAAAAGCACCAACCAGCCTTTCCTCCTATAGCTCTGGAGGTAGAACTGTGAAAAGAACTTTTGGTAGCCATGAGCTCAGATTTTGATCGGGATCTTGTGATGGGCTAAGGGTGTGAGTTCTTTCATATTAAAGTTTCCCTTTTACAATGATAATAATGCAAGGCTTCTGTCCTGCATAATAAGTTCTCTGGTGTGCATGGATTCTCATTTTGTAAAAAAAAAAAAAAAAAGCACGTTTAATAAATGGAAGAATCACACACATATATATAAATTCTCCTTTATCTAAAAGGGACTTGAACCCTTTTCAGTTTCCATTTCACAACTCTGATATCTGACCTACATGAACAACTGCTGGCTCCTCCTTTCTGATTCAACCACAGGGCATGTCTATATGCTTGTCACCATCCCAGGGCAAGCGTTATGTTTGGCCATTCAAACCTGGTAGTAGTAACCCCCAAACTGAACACGTGTTTGTTCCCTGAAACAAATCTGGGGAAACTGCTAAAAAACCCTCACAAAGTAGCAGAAACAGACCACAAAATCAATCAACATCTGGTCATGACCCACCCTCCAATGTTTGTCTCCCAGGCTACTGTAGAGACATGGGAAACAGACATGTCACTCTAATTCCTGTTTCCAGGAATGTGCCTAGTTTAATTTTTTCTCTCTCTCTAGTTTTATTTGCTGGGTCAAGGCTTTGTCAGTTTTACCCCGCCAAGTCAGTTCTGTTAAGGTACAGGTGAATCCTATTCAAAGCTACACCTATTGGGGATGAAAAGCACAGCTGAACTTGCCAGAACAGAGGGACGATCTGCTTTAGCTGAACCCATCCACTGGCATAGTCCAGTGACCTGGCTGTACATCCCCATCTCTTTGCAAACCCAAGCAGAAAGGAAGATATGCATAGGAGTTATATGTGGAACACCTTGCTGATGGAGGCTATCGATCGGATGGCTCCCAGGCATCCGTTACCTAGGCGGAGGTGCCGCAGACCTCCGTGGTTTTCCGAGGAGCTGCGGAGGCTGAAGCAAGCTGGGCAACGGTTGGAGCGACGGTGGCGTTGTCATGCTGAAGCCTACAGATTGCGGCATAGAACTAGTTTACAAGCCTATGCCATGACTATGTGGGTAACAAAGGGGGAGTTCTTGGCTATCCTCATAGTGTCCACAAAATCCCGTCCAGCGGAGCTGTTCCAGGTTGTGCAGGGGCTGGTCAGTCCGGCCTCCCTCGACCCTGGAGTTGAGCCATCATCTGCCCGCTGTGGCATGTTTGCGGATTATTTTGTGGATAAAATTGCTCGTATTCACCACGACTTCAATGCCGCACTTAATACAGTAGAGGTGGTAGAGGTTGTAGAAGCCCCGTCATGTCCAATTTTGTGGGATCAATTTCAGTTGGTGACACCCGCTGACGTGGTGGCGGTTCCGGGGGCGGTTCAGGCCACCTCTTGTGAATTAGATTAGTTCCCGTCTTGGCTAGTTAAGAGCTGCCAGGAGACAATGGGGCTGTTGCTGGCCGGGGTGCTCAACACCTCCCTTCGGGAGAGCAGAGTGCCGAGCTGCTTCAAGAAGGTGGTGGTGAGGCCTCTGCTCAAGAAACCATCGCTTGACGTTGATTCCCCTGCCAGCTATCGGCCTGTCTCGAACCTTCCCTTTTTAGGTAAGGTTATTGAACGGGTAGTGGCCCGATAGCTCCAGGAGCATCTTGACCGTATCAGTTATCTCGATCCCTTTCAGTCTGGCTTCTATCCGAGTAATGGCGCTGAGACTGCACTTGTGGCTTTGGTAGATGATCTCCGCCGTGAGACGGATCGGGGTCCATTGACCCTATTGATCCTGTTAGATCTTTCGGCAGTATTTGATACCGTTGACCATGAGATGTTGGTGACGCACCTGTGAGATAGTGCGGGGGTGGGCAGGACTGTTCTAGAATGGTTCCGCTCATTTCTGGCTGGAAGAACTCAGCGGGTGGTGCTCGGTGATTGTTTTTCATCTTACCGAGACCTCGTGTGGGGTTCCGCAGGGTTCTGTTTTGTCTCCTCTCCTGTTCAACGTGTATATGCAACCGTTCAGCGAGGTGATTAGATGGTTTGGGGTGAGGCGTCATCAGCATGCGGATGACACCCAACTGTATCTCTCATTTTTAACAGATCCAGGCCGGCTGTCTCAGTGCTTACCTGGTGTTTGGCAGCTGTGGGGGAATTGGATGAGGGCTAACTGACTGCGATTGAATCCTGACAAGACGGAGGTGATGATAGTGGGTAAGTCGGTGAAGTGACAGCTCCCACAGTTGATGGGATCTGTCCTCCACTGACTTCCCAGGTACGGAACCTGGGGTGTTTCTTGACGTGCAGCTCCGCCTGGATCTCCAGGTGGAGGCTGTGGCAAGGAATGCCTTCTGCCAGTTACATCTGGTGTGGCAGCTTCGGTCACTGGTTTCAGTTCCTGACCTGGTCACAATCGTCATCCATGCTTTTATCGCCTCTCGATTAGATATTTTATTGTGTTTATTGTTGATGATGTTGATGATGATGTTGATGATGTTAGCCGCCTCGGGTTGCCTGTGGCAAGAGGGGCGGGGTATACATTTTTTAAATAAATAAATCCAGCCCTCAGACACAGGAGTAGCTTGTTGCTGAGACCAATTCTCTCTCACCAGGGTTGAAAAAAAAAATCCCTAATGGGAAAAAGTGTCCTGGTGGAAAAAGTGCTCTTGCTGGTAGTAGCCCACTTTGCTCTGCAGCGTGATCAGCAGGCTGTCTATAGAAAGGTTGAATTGGTAACTCTCCTGCTTTATGCCAGCTGGGCTGATATCCCCACCACCACCTCTTTCCCAGAGCTGTTGATCTCATCTGCTGCTGAAGGGCATTTTACAGTACACCGACAGAGGCACGCTGAAGGGAATTGTTGTCACTTTAAAAAGAAAGCAGAGCCACTCCTTGAGCATTAAGGGAAAGCTCATGGTTTATGCTGTCACCCAGTGGGCTTCCCTTGATGGACAGAGTCCATTGGGGGGTGGGAAGTACATGGCAGCATAAACATAGAAGTCGTTTAAGCTGCTCTGCCTTGGGATGATACACTGGTACTATCACAGAGTAGATTTGCTCTGTGGTATTATAACATGTTTGCATGTGGCTCACTTCATCAGCTGTTTGTTAGAGCCTTATTAAGGCGCTACTTTGGGGCATCTTTACGGAGAGTCCTAGGTTCTAGTCCTCTTTTTGTGCCCATGTCCTCCTTTTGACAACTTCATTTCAAGATGAGGGAAAATTTATACACCTCCCTCCCCAAAACAAATATTCAGCCTGATGTCTATTTAGGGTTGGATATTCAGAGTATTATCCTAAAATTTGGATAATACTCATCAATATAAAATTCACTATTTGTTTCAGCCCTAATGAACTGTAGGTTGTACAGCTGAGCACTCAAAAAGCTTTGTAACTTTTTTATTTTTGTATCCTTTACACTTGTGATAGTTTACCACCACATCTTTACTGACTATGGTCTGCAAAATAGATTTTCCTGCCTGATCAATGAAGAGGAGGGGTTGTTGGATTTAACCGACAATGTAAGAATCAAGGATGTCCAAAATTCATCGCCTGAGAATTTGGGCCAAAACAATTGCCAGGAATTAGCTACAAAAGATTTTCTGATTTTGCAGACTAAATTGATAGCGAGGATGGTGGCCTCTTTATTTTCTAGTATCTCTGAAATGGATGAGTCCTTGTCTAGAGTTAGAGAACAATTAAAAGAGATCCTCGATAAATTAGATTATGTTCTAGTACGCAATGTTAAAGAAGTAGAAGAAGTTAGAGAAGGTTATACTCCAACACAGGAGAGGAGGAAATCCCTTCGGGGAAAGCCCGATAGGAACAAAATGCTCGTGGGCGCTCAGAATCAAGTAGACAATGTTAAGACTATGGAGATAGTTGATAATTCTGTTTATTTCAAGGTGGGCCCTGACCATAATGGTTTGATTCCATCCTAGGGCAATGTTACAGATATTATGGGTAATTTATCGCACTTACTAGATAAGGAAGTTGGATTGAGGAATATTGGTAGTGGAACATCTTCCATGCCAGAATTGCTGTCTTCGTTCCAGAGTTTACATCACAAGATATAGTGAGGGACATTTTCCAGGCAAGGAAGCCCTTGAAATGCAGAGGTATATCTATTGATAGGGTGGTTAACTATAAGAAGGCACATCGTTATTTGGATAAATATGCTCCAATAGAGAAAGGTGCATTCTCTAACCCGAACTTGATGCCTTTAGGGGTATGTAGCTCCAGATTTCCTATTTTGTGTAAAACCCATAAAGGGCAACAAAAGACACAGGGTATGTCATCAAGAGACCCTGTGAAGGATGTAGGTAAGAAGCAAAATGATAGTAAAGATCTAGGACAGAAGTTTAAAGAGGATATTAAGGGTGGGATATTTAGCGATGTTACCAATAAGCTTAAAGGGGCTGCTGTATGCCCAAAGCATGGGTGCAGAGGGGAAGACCTTATGGATTTCAAAGATGGATGTCAAGTTCCCCTTACATCTATTATTGACCAGCTAGTGGTGTTGGATGACAGTGTAATTACAGTTAAGAATAACTCTGATCACGTTACTAAAAGGAAAAATTTGTCAAGTGCAATTGGAGCCTTCTTATTAGATGATTTGGGGGCTAAAGGTATTACCCCAATTTGCAATATATTTAAACGTTTGTCCTCAATTGATCAAGATACTATGATGCAATGGTTAGATCAATTTAGAGGCAATCTCCAAGTTGATGTGCTAGACTATAAAGCCCCTGAATTAGTACAAGCATCTAACCAAGCCAAGCACACGCAAATAATAACAACTCCTTCCTACAAACCAGTGTATAACGTGGATATTATTACAATGGCTTGGTTTTTAGAGCCTGGAGAAGAAGGGAGTCCTTCGGGGGAAAAAATTATACCCGAGAAGGTGTCACAGCAAGAATATGATTTGCCAAAATCTGGGATAGTACAATCTAACTGTCAGGTGAAGACTGGAAGAGTGAGGAATAAGGTGGTCAGCTTAAATCTGAGTCAAATCCAACCAGAAGTAGGATTGAGTTCCCCCTGATATGAGGTATGCGGGGACTGTCCCTCTTTGGAACTAATAGGAGTCCAATTAGAGAAGGATGGGGTGAAAACTTGAGATGAGGAGTATTTGACAAGGGGATCATTTGTTGGCCCTTTCCACGTTGCATCGTGGAACATCACTGGCTGTAAATCAAAACTGACTGACAAAGATTGGTTAGACAAGTTTGATTTAATATATCTGCAAGAAACTTGGTGCGGAAGGAAGAAACTTTGAATATAAATAAATTTAAGATCGAGTTACATGGGGGTCAAAAAGAGAGCAGTAAAAGGCGTATATCCGGAGGATTGGCAACAATGATTGCACAATCCCGTTCTGATATGTACCGGACCTAATCATCCACAAGGCCTGAATACCAGATGAGGATTCTGAATCTTGTGGATCAGGGTCAATATATCTTATTTAATATATATAGTCCTCTGTTCTTCTCTCCTTATTGCAAGGAAGATATTTGGACCATCATAGAACATGATTTAAGTTCTGCTGGTGCACAATTCCCGCATTCCTGTGTTATATTAATGGGCGATTGGAATGCTTGGATAGGGGCAAGTAAAGAGGAGGAGTATGAGGATTATTTACATGGTCCCTGCATGATTCCAAGTAGGAGGTCAAAGGATGAGGTTAACAACAACTCAGGCTGGCATCTGTTGAATTTAATACAGAGGATGGGTTTAATAGTTCTTAACAGTAGATCTGTGGGTGATTTAGGAGGGTACACATATGTTGGGCAACAGGGCAGAAGTATAGTGGACTATATCATTGATGAAGCTGGCTTTTGGAACAAATTCAATAATTTTGCACTCATGGATAGACCAGAGACCGATCATATGCTGTTGAATATCCAGATCGGTAAACACAGAAATCGCAGGGACAGTTCATATACACAAGGTAAGGCTGTGAATTTACAGACGTTAAGGAAATGACAAAGTGGGCAACTGATATGTAGGGTCAATGATCTATGTAACACCAAGAAGCTTAGAGATCTGAGGGCAGCAGTATTGGTGGATCAGAGTGCAGATATTATGATTAGAAAATTCCATGATGTTTTGGAATACTTTAGAGATAATTTGTTGTTAAGACCATACCAATCTTACACAAAGTTTGGTATGACAAGGAATGTAAATCAACCAAGAGTCTGCTCATAGCAGCAAAAAAGAAGTGGGTGAGGAACCATACTCAATTGTGCATGCACGACCCAAAGGAACCAGGCAGACACAAGTATACATTTTATGGGCATTGGCCGC
This sequence comes from Sphenodon punctatus, assembly GCA_003113815.1. Lineage (NCBI taxonomy): Eukaryota > Metazoa > Chordata > Lepidosauria > Sphenodontia > Sphenodontidae > Sphenodon > Sphenodon punctatus. The sequence goes on along the minus strand of QEPC01004314.1, from coordinate 817,250 downwards.
AACTTTATTAAAACAGTAAATCAACAATAAACAGACACCCAGACAAGGGCATAAACCTGTGCTATAACAGCAGGACCACACTTTGGACCAAAAATGAGGGCTGGGCTACCCCCCACAGCACCCCCACCCAGGTGACCATCCTTCCCTGCCAGGTCACCCTCCCCACAGAAGGGAGGGGCAGCAGTGCCCCCACAACCTAGCCATCCATAGCCTGAAGTTGGGGTTCCCCGCTGCCCCCCATGCCTTACCACCACCACCCAAATTGGGAAAATGGGGGGTGCCATGTAGCCCCTACTCTTAAGGAGCTCTGCCCTTAGCGTGATCCCTGAGCTGTTATCTGCCACGAAAAGGGGGTGCAGAGATACTCTAGGCCCCTTTACCCCACACAGGTATGCCCCAGGTGCTGCTTCAGACCCTCTGCCACATCAGCCAGTCAGATCTGGTTGCCCTCTGTTGACAGGTGGACCCCGTCTTCCAAAAAGAGGCCTGGGACTTGGGAAGAAATCCTCCCGTGGTGGATCATAAACCCGCCAATGCAGCTCACCGCCCTCCATACTGCCCTGTTGACCTTCCTCTTTGTTCTCTCAATCTTTCCTGGGTGTGATGCATAACGCCAACTTCTGTGCTCCAGCATGTCAGACCACCCGATCGATGTCCTTGGCCAAGTGGAGTGAAGCAGGGACACGGTGGCATGAATGCGGCCTGTGAGCTGGAAAGCAGGCTCGAGGCCGAGGTCATTCTCCCCAAGGTGAATGATCAGGACGTCCGGATGGGAGGGGCTATCAGATGCCCTCCTTATCAGGACACTCACCAACGTGTCCCAACGTAGGCCACCGATCCCGATCCAGGTCAAACACGCCCTTGGGTACAGCCCCAGATATTGACCAAGGGGTGTGTGTCTTGTGTGCCCCCCCTTTCTTTTGGGGCCACTATTGTGCCTGCCCACCACACAATATTGTCTGAACCCTTAGCTGGTTCGCAACACCACAGCTGGAGCCAATTAATCAAGAGGGGTTCTAACCACTAAAAGGTTTTCACCCTGTAAGCATTTATATTTTCTATGTATTTAGATTTATATCCTGCCCTATTTCTACAACTTGGATCCAGTAACAGCATATAAAAATAACATTAAATGAAAATAAAATACACAACATAATTAATATACAGTATAAATATAATATCCCCTAAAAACCCAACCCCCCTAAACCTATCCTTGCCTACCAAATGCCTGAACAAATGTAACGGTCTTACAATGCCTCCAGAAAATGCTCAGGCTTTGGAGAATCTCCAGTACCAAAACTGTGGGGCAGCCACCAACACCACCTCTTTATCTGGCTTTATTGTAGAGACTTGGTGTACTGATGGAACTAGCAAGAGGTTGTTCTCAGCTAACCTTAAGGATTGTAATGGAGCATAGGGAAGGAGGTGGTCATTTAGATATGTAGGGCCAAAAGCATTTAGGGCTTTATAGGTAAATACAAATATCATAAAGCTACTGGAAGCCAGTGCAGACTCTGAAGCGTGTGCTCTTAATGATCATCCCCAGTCAAAAGAGTAGGCCACCAACGTTCTAAACCAGCTGCAGCTTCCAAATAGTCGTGAAGGGCAGACAGAAGTAGAACACATTGCAGTAGTTCAGGGTTACAACGGCAGGGATGACAGAGGACAGGCCCACTTTCAAATGAAAGATTCACAGTCTTCTCACCAGATAAAATTGATGGAAAGCACTCGGGTGACCTTCGACTCCCTACTTAAGTCCCCCTGCCCCCCTCCATCCTGTCTGCTCAGGATCTCGCATTATTCTTTTATTTTTATTTTTTTAAATTTATTTTACAAATTTATATCCCGCCCCCTCTTGCAGTGCAGCTCGGGGCGGCTTCTTCACCTTGAAGATCGATAAGATCCGCCAGGACATTGCCTCCCACCCATCTCCTCTTCCCACTCCCTCACCACCCCCTTCCCCTCTCTCCTCGCCTCCTTCCCCTCGGCCTCCCTTGAGGAAGTCTCCACTCTGCTCTCTTCCTCAAACCCCTCCACCTGCCCTCTTGACCCAATGTCCTCCCGCCTCCCGAGCTCTATTGCTCTCACTATTGCCCCCCCCTTTTACATGTCATTAATCTCTCCCTCTCCACTGACTCCTTCCCCTCCACCTTCGAGCATGCCACTGTTTCTCCCATCCTCAAAAAGCCCACCCTGAACCCATCCAACCCCTCTAGTTACCGGCTGGTCTCCCTCCTTCCCTTTGCCTCTAAGCTTCTGGAACGTGTTGTCTACTCTCGCTGTCTGGACCTCCTCTCTGCTAACTCCTCCCTGGACCCTCTCCAATCTGGCTTCCACCCCCTTCACTCCACGGAAGCTGCCCTTGCCAAGATCACCAATGATCTACTTGTTGCTAAATCTAAGTGCCTCTACTCCATTCTTGTCCTCCTTGACCTCTCTGCCGCCTTCGACACTGTCGACCACTCACTCCTACTGGACTCGCTTCACTCTTGGGCTTCTGCGGCTCTGTCCTTGACTAGTTCTCCTCCTACCTCTCTGACCGCTCCTTTAATGTGTCTCTTCCCAATTCCAGCTCCACCCTCCCCCTTTCAGTTGGGGTTCCCCAAGGCTCTGTCTTTGGCCCTCTCCTCTTCTCTTCTCTATCTACACCCTTTCCCTTGGCAAACTCATTGCCTCCCACGGCTTCCAATATCATCTCTACGCTGACGACACTCAGCTCTCTCTCTCCACCCCCCTCTTCCCCCTTCTGTCCACTCACGCCTCGTCAACTGTCTCACTGACATCTCCACCTGGATGTCCCAATGCCAGCTCAAGCTCAACATGGCCAAGACTGATCTCCCTATTTTTTCTCCCTCCTCTTCCTCTCCCGCTTCCCTGTCCATCCGCATCGATGGAGTCACCATCCATCCTGTTCCCCAAGCCCGTGCTTGGGCTTCATCTTTGACACTCATCTTTCCTTTAAGCCTTACATTGACTCTGTTGCCAAATCCTGCCACTTTGCCCTCCATAACATCGCTCGAATCCGCCCCTTTCTCTCTATCTCCTCTGCCCAAACCCTTGTTCATGCCATGGTCATTTCTCGCCTCGACTGCAACCTTCTCCTCGCTGGCCTCCCTCACTCTCACCTGTCCCCACTTATCGGCATCCAAAACTCCGCTGCCAAGGTCATCCACTCAGCCCGTCGCTTTGACCACGTGCAGCCTCTCCTCTCCTCTCCTCTCCTCTCTTCACTGGCTCCCCCTTCCCAAACGCTTCCGGTTTAAACTCCTGGTATTCACTTATAAAACACTTCACAGCCAAGCTCCCCCCTACCTCTCAGCCCTAATCTCCTTACGCACTCCTGTACGTGCCCTCCGCTCCTCCTCTGTCCCCTCCCTCACTCTCCCTCGTCTCCCATGCTCCCCAACCGCCTTCGTCCCTTCTCCCTCGCTGCCCCCCATGCCTGGAACTCCCTCCCTACCCACATCCGCCTCGCCTCATTCCTCCATACCTTCAAATCCCTCCTCAAGACCCACTTCTTCTGTGCCACCTTTCCCAATGCCTGCTAGTTTTTCTTCCCCAAATACTTACGGTCTGCCCTTCTCTGCAGACTCCTGCCTAACTGTAACCAAGCCAAGCACGCACACCTGAGACTTTGCAGTCACTTGTATGTTTGTCTGCTTCTCCCTTGTCTTCCCTTTGTCCCCTCTCCTTGTCGCCCCCTCCTTGTCTTTTTAGATTGTAAGCCACAGGCAGGGACTGCGTCTTTATCTTTGTTCTGTAAAGCACCAGGTACATGGCTGGTGCTATACAAATGTTTATAATAATAATAAGTCCAGCAGGAAGTCTACTCAGGACTTTCCCTTTGGACACACTCTCCTCAAGTGCTAGGGTTGTTTTCATAACCAACATATCCTTATAGGGCCCTGATCCTATAAATACTTACTCTGGTATAGAAGTTCTCCATCTCAGAACCCACAAAGTCCCCAGTTGTTAAACCCTTGTGAGGGACAAGCCCTCCCCAAATGCCCCAAGAGTCTACAGGAGTGGCAAGACTTCAGGGCACCTCCTTCCTTGGGTCCCTGGTACCTCCATCTCTTGGGTTGGCATTTGTGCTACACAGGAGGCTCGGGTTGTGGCCTCTTGCTTGGGCTCTAGCAGCAGTCTAGGTTTCTCCTCGGTTCTGGTCAGCCTATCTTGCGCCACCCACCACAGCTGCTCCTGGAAGTGCTGGACCTCTCGTTTCACGTAGGCCCACAGATCCCTCCTTAGGAAGAGGGGATCATAAAATCTCCCCTTCAAAGCCGTGAGTATTCAAGCAGAGTCCTGTGGTACTTTGCTCTTTGTGTAAGGGCTGTCCAATGACCTTGCTGGCTGTGTCAATGAAAAGGGGTTCATTCCCCACTGGAGTAAGTACCTGCCAGAGCAGGCCCCTTTTTGTAATTTTCTTTGATCCCAGGGGTGCCTGCATTCTCCACCACTCAGTAACAAGACAGAGTCCTGCCACAGTACATTCTCACAATATTCATACCCCAAGTACCCTGTCCAAGCACGCTTGTTCCGTCAGTGTCCTTTATTTACAGTATTCAGTCCAACACCATTAATTATACCGACAGTCCCACACAAATCTCTTGATACCTGAACAGCAGGCCCTCTGGCCTGGCCCCAAACCCTGCCAGCCAGGTTCTTCACGTCCTTTCAGCTTGACCCCCTGGCTGGCTTCTAGAGCTCTCCCTCCTTGGCCACCAGGCTGGCTCCTCAGTTCTGAGCCGCCATGTTGAGGCAGAGCCCTTCCCAGCTGCTGTCTCCCCCTGGTAGTCTGTAGGCTTAGTCCTCAAATACCCACAAGGCTTTGGCTTGCACAGGTCAGAGATGTTAGGCACTGTCCTCAATCTTGGTTAGTGCCTGAATCTCTTTTGGCACCAACCTGAAGCATGATCCTCTTCTATCTGCTGCACTAGCACCTTTTCAGCCAGTGCTATCTTTAGCTCGGCTACAGTCATGTCACTGAATAAGTTTTGAGTATTGTATCAGTGAATAACAGACTTGACAGTTGCCAAACTCATCACCATGGAGTGCTGTAAAGGCCAATAGCAGGGACAGGGGACGCAATCTCAGGTTGAGCCTAAAACTCTAAATGAAGAAGCCTTACATACTTACACTTTTTATTTATACCCCGCACTCTCCCAACCCAAGTCGGCTCGAGACAGGTAACATCAATATATAAATACAATATTGGGTCTTTATCCCACACAGGGGAAACCCACCACTACAGTACACCACAATACAAAGAAAAAATACTATCCAATTTAACAGAAGGCCTCCTCATAACCTTTACCAGTATGAAGCTTGCATTGGGTAATTCCACCAGTGACCCCTCCATCCCAACCTCCCGGCCCAACCGAAACCGCATCCCCAACATGCACCTGTGGCACGGCCTCCAGCTGCCCCTGGTGTTGTGGGGAGCGGCCCTGAAGGAAGCCTCCCCAGGCCCCGCCCCCACAAGGGTGGGGGGGAGGAAGAGCTGTTTCGTGGCCCTTAACAGGCCAACTGCCACACCCCGCCCCCAATACCAGTTCATGTCCTTTGTCGGGGGGAGATCTTGCTGGCTGGGTTGACTGCCACACCACCTCTGGAGACTCCCCCCCCCCGACAGCTGCCTCTCGCACTCCATACGGCCCCCCTGGTGGTATGGGGGGCGGCCCTGCATGAAGCCTCCCCAGTTGTTTCGTGGCCCTTAACAGGTCAACTGCAACACCCCTCCCCCAATACCAGTTTGTGTCCTTTGTCGGGGGGGAATCTTGCCAGCTGCGTTGGCTGCCACACTGCCTCTGGAGACCCCTGACAGCTGCCTCTTGCGCTCCATATGGCCAACCCTTGTGGTGAATGACCCAGTAATAGTTTCTGGATTTTCCATGGCTCTTTGTTCCTAGAGGCACTCCTTATAAGCCTCCCCAGGCCCCACCCTCACAAGGGTGGGGGGGGAGGAAGAGCTGTTCCGTGGCCCTTAACAGGCCAACTGCCACACCCCATCCCCAATACCAATTCGTGTCCTTTGCCGGGTGGGGCGGGGGAGATCTTGCCGGCTGAGTTGACTGCCACACCACCTCTGGAGACCCCCCGACAGCTGCCTCTCGCGCTCCATACAGCCACCCCTGGTGTTATGGGGGGCGGCCCTGCATGAAGCCTCCCTAGCTGTTTCGTGGCCCTTAACAGGCCAACTACCACACCCCGCCCCCAATACCAGTTTGTGTCCTTTGTCGGGGGGGGGGGGGAAGAGATTTTGCCAGCTGCGTTGGCTGCCACACCGCCTCTGGAGACCCCCGACAGCTGTCTCTTGCGCTCCATACGGTCAACCCTTGTGGTGAATGACCCAGTAATAGTTTCTGGATTTTCCATGGCTCTTTGTTCTTAGAGGCATTCCTTATAAGTGACTGGTATGGATTAAAAGCCCCTCTATACCCACAGTCAATATTCTTCTTGGCTGAAGCTTTAATGAGGCCTAAAAGTGGCCACAGTTGTGTTGCCTAGGCACAAACTGAGATACAGTTGTAACAGAGTAGAGGGGTACGGTCACAATCCTCCACCCCAACGTTGATCCTCTACATAGAACAGCTTGAGACTCTACAGCTACTCTTTAATGATTGTAATGTGTTGAACCTGACACTCTTCCCTCAGCTGTTTATAAAGAGTGTTCCATACTTCCTTCCTCTGTCTTTGCAACAAACTGCAACTGGCTGTGATAAGGTACAGACATTTCTTGTTCTATCCTTGGGGAAAGACCAGGCTATCTGAGAAAACTCCTGTTTGCATATTGGAACAGGGACTTTGTTTACATAGGTGAAACAACCTTTATTTTTGTTTATCACAACTCTTGCCTTGTTTATGTTTCTGCATCATTGAACTAAGTGTGTTGCACAAGAGAGTGCTTACCAGGAGGCTGAAGTAAGCCTTACTTAATTGTAAAACAAACTTACAGTAAAAAGTACCATCAAAGCAGCATATCTACATTGTCAAGTTATTTATTTTAAATAAGAAAGCTTGACAGGTGAGTGCTGGCAGGATGTCACCCAGAGTCACACCATTGAGGTCTTTTTTTGCACTGGCCTCGTTTCTTGTGGACTTCTAAAGTCCAGGAGAAACAAACTCGTGTGGGTGTGTTAGACGTTCATTCCCACTACCGGAAGTAGGAAGAGCGCCACTGGGAGCTGGTGAACCTTGATATGGGTTTTTACAAGTCCACATCATCAAGCAGGGGCAGATTCACCGGGCTGGCTGAAGAGGCATCAGCCCCCGCATTGGTTAGCCTGGAGGCTGATGTTATGCTGGGGTTGGGCAAACAGTGCTTGGACACACCCCCAAAGGCTTGTATTTGCAGCCTGGTACTATGTCATTGCTGGGGGCTGGTCTAGGAAAAGTGCTTTTGGACCCGCCCCCAGCCTTGCATTTACTGCTTGTGTGCACAGGACTGTCCTGCTAGCTCCTGCGCGGGATCTGTAAGTCAGCTTACGGGGATCGGCTGCATGGGGGGGCTAGATCACCTCACTAAGTAATCCAGTGGGGTGCTAGACATCCAGGGGCCATGGTGGCTGAAGCTGAGGACTGTGTGGATGAGCCTCCCAGCTGCTGGAGTGCTCGGCGGGAGGGGTGTGTGTGTTTGACCAGCCATGTGGGCCCCATGCTGTGAGTCTGCCACCTGCTTGCCGGTTTCTCCGCCTGCCTCTGCAATGGGCATGGGGGTCAGGGGGTGAGGGCTGCATGGCCAAGCCTATGTTGGAGCCGCCGGTAGTCTCAACTGCATGGCTTGAACCACCTGGCTTGGCGGTGGGGATGTGAGATTCAGGGAAACTGTGCTGAGGCCGGGCTTAATGACCGAGCCTCCATCAGAGCCGCTGGTGGGTTTTGCAACTGGGAATGGGGGTGTTGACCAACCTCCACCTGGGTCTCTGCGTTGCTCTGCTGCCTACATGCCAGGTTCCTTGCCAGCAGCAGCCCTAGCCTGAGGACGCCTGGGGCTGTGCCCTGCCCCCGCTCTCCCCCATCCCCAGTGCCACTGACAGTAGCGCTCAGCTGCTCACTGACTGAGTTCTCTCTGCCTCAGTCTCTGCCGGCAGCTGAAATTGACATTGGAGCGCCGCGCTTCTCTTGACTGCTGCAGCTTGGCTTACAGTCAGAGCAGCGTGGTGCTCCGATGTCAGTTTCAGCCGCTGGCAGAGACAGAAGCAGAGAGCGCTCAGTCAGTGAGAGCTAGCCTCTGCCTGGACTCCTTCTGGGACTCTAGAGTCTGGAGTCCCAGAAAGGACAGACTTGGTCTCAACGAGAGCCGGGCGGCTCAGCGTTCAGTCCAAGTGCGCCGCTGGGAAATGAAATTTCCCTGAGCGGCACCTTTGCATTGAGCCCTATGGGCTCAATTCAAAGCCTCACCTGGCCGTTCAGTGGAGGTGCTCGGCGGCAAGACGTGCTGCAGAGCACATGCTTGAACTGACTCAGTCAGTTGAGCATGCGCGCCACAGCACATCTCCCCGCCGAGCGCCTCCATTGAACGCAGTAAACTAACTGCCTGGTGCCAGTCCCCAATGACAGTGAGTAAACACATGCAGGGGTGGGTGGGTCAGGGAGCAGAGGCACTGGGGAAGGGGGGGTGAGTGGCAGGGGGGACTTGGGGAGCAGAGGCT
>QEPC01004314.1:741837-806198 GCA_003113815.1 Sphenodon punctatus | reverse complement strand
GGGGACACAACTGAACTGGTTATAGATATGTCTCTTTTCATGGCTTAACGTGCTTAATAGGCTAGCTGCATTTTGGGTGTCTTGTGTGTTTGATAGCAGCACCTCTGGACCGGTCACGCCACGTGTGTGCACAAGGCATAGGCAGCACCAGCAGCAAGAAGCAACAGGCCCTGGAAGCCAGGCTGGCTAAACTCACCCCCTCCCCCAGTAAGGCAGTCAGTCTCTCTGTGCCTGCCTCACTGTCCGCCCAGCTGCCCCTACAGTGGAACCACTCCTGGGGAGTGGTGGCAGACGCTTGGCTGGGGAGGTGGGGGGGGGAAGCACTGGGAGACCATGCTTCTCCATGGATGCTCGGAGGGGTGGAGAATGGAAATCCTTCCTGTCCAGAGGGAGTAAAATTTATGTAAAGGTTCACATTTACATAATTAGGTGGGGCCTAATTATGCAAATTAGCCCACCCCCCCGCAACAAGACATTGCACATGGCCTCACAAACCCTGACCCATTAAGCATCCCTGCTGCCCTCAGAATGCCATTGTTAAGGAGTGCATCTGCCTTAATGCACCAGGGTACTGTATTATTCATTCCAAACATACAGTGCATTTAGGTTGTTAACTTTTGCTCTGCAAACATGGTTAGAAAATACTGCACAAACAATGGGCATGACTCCTAACCCTGTCAGTTGTGCTGAGCAAGGATTGCTGTATGATCCTTTATCTCAGAGGGGCTCTGTCTGCCACAATATACTAGTGGTAAAGTGGTGAAAGATGGAAACTGGGTGATCTCCCCCAGCCAGTGGTGTGGGTCATCCATCTCCAGCAAAGTCAATAGCATACCTTCCAGGCAAGACACTATCTCCTTGTCTCAGTTGCCTATCTATAAAATGGGAATTATAATGACCACACACGATCATACAGCAAGATTATTTTTTTAAGTTTGCCTTGATTATTATTTATTCAGCTATTAAGAAAAGTGGTCCTTAGCAGAGGGTGAAGCCACCATGGTGCTAGCCTGGCAAGGGTGGAGCTGAGGGCAGGGCCTGCTCACCTGGGTGGGGTTATGCCAACTTTGGACTTTAGCTCCCCCATCCACATCACTTCTGGATCCACCACTGTTCAAGCATGCGTACCTGGCAGACTTCCGGTAGTGATGGTGAACGTCTAACCCCTCCCTCCAATGTTTCTCTCAGACTTTAGAAGTCCTCATGAAACGAGGCTCGAGTAAAAATGACCTCAGTCTCTCCTTGCTCCCAGTGTCTTTATTCAGGTACAGTTCAAACACACCAATCCAAACAAGGTTCTCAGTCCCCTCAAGAGCCTTGATCAGATATAACCCTCTGACCCGGCCTAGTCCAATTAAGCAGTCCTCCACTAGCCCCTATCTATGTCCAGGACCCAGAGGGAAATACACTACAGAGAATTGCATTTTTTGCACAGAATCCCAGTTTTTATGCAGAATCCCACCCAGCCACAGGAAAATTCCATGGTGAATCCCAGAAATTCCCCATGGAATTTCTCTGTGGCTGGGTGACACAGTACGTAAGCTTCTGACTGGCTCGTGTGTAATTATGTCACCCATCAATCACCACACGCAAACCAATCAGAAGCTTGTATTTAATGAACAATGGGTGACACAGCACGCAAGCCAATCAGAGGCGTATGTGTTGTGATGCTGCCCAGTCCACATAGTCAGGCCATGATGGCTCCTTCTGTGAGCCACAGAGCATGTCACATGTGGATGGCTTGCAAGATGGGTGTGGGAGTGTGGAGGGGTCCAAACAGGTTGGCGAGGTAGGTGGTGGGGGAGGCAACCCAGCCCAGCCTGCAGGGGAAAGGAATCCCTCGGGGGTGGGGGAGAGAGAGAAGAGGGAGGGGGGAGGGGCTCACCGCTGGGATTTCCTTGCTGCTGGGTGGGAGGGTGGGGTGAATTGGGGATCTGGGGGAGGAGAGGGGATCCCAGGGGGAGTGTGGAAGTAGTGGAGCGGCTGTGCGGCCAGTGCAGAAGTACTGGAGCAGCTGTGGCAGCACAGCCCGAGCCCAGTGTATCAAAACCTTGCTCTGAAGGCGCAGGCCTGCCATGTCATCCAATTGCACCAGCAGAGGAAGGCTTCAGTGTGCCGGGGTTGAGCTGCCACTCCACTACCTACACCAGTGAGTTGCTCGGCGAGTTGCTAGGCTGGGGGGGGAGCAACCCTCAACACCCCACTCACCCAGCCCGGGCAGGAAAGAGGGGAGGGAATCTCCAAGGGGGGAGAGGAGAAGAGGAAGGGGGATGGAGGGACTCACCCCAGCCTGCCCAGCAGCAGAGAAATCCTAGCACAGCCACCAGTCTATCTTTGCTGCTGGGTGAGCTGAGAATCCGGGGTGCGGGACTCACCTGGCCGGCAGGGAAGTGGTGGAGCAGCTGCGGCAGTGCAGCCCAAGCACAGTGCATCCAGGCCTTACTCTGCAGGTGTAGGCCTGCCACATCATCAGATTGCACCGGCAGAGGGGGAGGCCTCAGCGTGCTGTTGTCACGGCTGGGTCTTGAACCTTTGGCCTGAGGAGGCGCTGCCTTAGAGGCTGGCGCCACCTCAGGCCTTGTTAGTCAGCCAGCTTCTCCTTTCTATGTTATTTCTTGAGTCTGTTCCCCTGTGTTGCCACACCCATTCCCCAGCTGTACCCTGTCTCCCTTGTTCTGTCTCCCAGCTTCCTGATTGGCCAGTATTAGTATTTAATCCAAGGTGTGGCCACAGGAAGCTGTGGGAGCAACTGCTCTTACTCCCCTGTGTACATGTCTGTGTGAGATGTCTTGTGGACCCTGTACCTCTTCCCTTCCTTGTTGTATGTTTGTACCTATAGTCCTTGTCTTCCCCTGTGTGGAACCCTTAAAAAGTGTCCTGGTATTGGTTTGTCCTGTCTTCCCAGTTGTCTGTGTTGGTGATGTCTAGTTAGCTTGTGTTCCCCCATCGCTCTGCATTACCCTATAGCCGTGCCTCGTTCCCCCTCCCCCCCCCCATAAGGTTTGTGGTTCCCATAGTCCCGCTTGGCCCCGTTTCTCTCCCTAGCTCTCTATTCCCCTGTAGCCGTGCCTTGCTCCCCCCATAGCCGTGTGGTCCCATGTAGTCCTGCTTGGTCTTGTTCTCCCCATAGCCCCGTGTTCCCCTATAGCTGTGTCTTGCCCCCCCCCCCCCATAGTCTTGTGTTCTCCTTAGCCCGTCTGGTCTTGCTTTCCCCTTAGCTGTACGTTCTCCCTTAGCCTTGCCTTGCCCCATCCCCCTGTAGCTTGTGCCCCCTCCTTGCCTCGCTTCCCCCTGGCTCTGACTCTGCCTTGCTCCCCTCTAGCCTGTATCCCCTCTTGTTGCTCTTAGAACTCCTCTGCCCTCTTCCATGTCTGGAGTTTCTCTCCCTCTTGCTTCTGTAACCTCAATGATGAGCTGTGCACTTTGAGGCTGGGCTCCCTGGTTGATCAGAATGAGAACAGTCTTGAAATACCCAAGAGACCGGCTGAGAGGTTTCCCCTTCTCCCTACCTGGGTCCCCTGGGCTGTTTCTACGGTTGTTCCCCGGTTATAGGTTCCCTCACCCCTCCTCCCCTGATAGAGTAGGTTCCCTCAGCCAGACACACACACCCCGGCACGGGTTCAGGCTGCGCTGCTGCAGCCACTCCACTACTTTGCCAGGGAATTGTTTACTGAGTTGCTAGGCTGGGGGTGGGTGGGAAAAGAACCCCCCAGCAGCCCACCCACCCACACCCCTGGGGGAGTGGGGTGGTGGAGGGCCCAGATGGTCAGCTGTGGGGGGGGGGGACGACTTCTGTAGAATTTTTTTTAAATTCCGCAGAATAGGGGCCCTGCTTATGTCTCTTCTACTCTGAGGCAGAGCCCCTAAGTGTGGAACTTGCTCCTTCTAGATGTCTGTCTCAGGCTCTCCCTTCTCACCTTTAAAATTCACCTGAAGACATATATTCTCCAGATATTTTAGGATCCACTGCTGGTTCACTGTCCCCTTTTAAAATGTTTTAAAATAGGTTTTATATTGTTTTATCATATTTTTATGAAGTGCTCTGAGTGCCATTTGGCAGGGGGGCACTACAGAAATAGAATTATTATTTTTATTGTTATTATAGTGCTGGCTATGAAGAAAACCACCCAGAACTGAGCTTGATATTGCTCAGGGAAGACCCTCTTTATTACAGGCCATGAAGCAGAGACTGGGTGTTTAGTCTCTTCTCCATTAAAATGACCTGAAGATGCTGCATTCTTTGGGACCATACAGTATATATCTGTCATCAACTGAAGCCCAAGGGGACAACTCTTCTCAAACCAGATCTTTGCTATCAAAGTCTCCACCAAGTATTTCTGTGAACTAACAAGTGCAAATTGGCTTGAAAAGAATTGGACTGTAGATCCAAGATGTCAGGTGACACGACTTTCAACAGGAGGAAGAGATTCGGACTATTTTGGAAAAACACTAGTCATTTCCAGCCCAAGATGGGTTTTCGGTCTTGTCCTACTTTACCTTTCTTAAGATGGAGAGAACTAAGGAGCATGGGTGTAGGTGTGCAGTAGCTGCCTGCCCCCATGTAGCAGAGAAGTATCTCGTAACGGCTGAACACCCAAGTGCATTCATTCATTCATTCATTTTCATTTATTGTTGCAACAATACGTCATAACAAAATATATACAATAAAATCCCCAAACAATGTCAACAATAAGATCTGGTAGTAGGCAGTACTACTCTCCTCTACCAAAACTAAACAAACAAATTTACAATAACTAATACCCTATAACTTAAGCATATCGGATCCTTGCTTTACTGTAGGCAATTTGTCCTAGCAACCGTACCTCTTATGGGTATCTGTCATTATCCCATTGTTAAAATGTCCTATTATAAGACTGTTGTGGGGCTGTTGTTTTAAGTCCCATACCCCCATGACCTAAGTAAAAGTTTACTAGACTATCGATCCCTAGCTCTTCGGCAGAGCTTGAGCTGGGGAGTCTCTTAACCCCTGAGTACCTGGTTTTCCCAGGTTGATGGAATTTCTCTATGAGTTATTTGATGTATAAGCAACAGGTCCTTACGTTTATCCTTTAGTAGCATAAAGCAAATACAAGAAGACCAGGATAACATCCGATATGCTATCATGACAACACATTCAGGTCGCCAGTTGAAGATCCTACTTCCATTCCGAAATAACCAGAATATGGGGCCAAAAGCTAGTTCAAAGTCAGGAGTTTACTGCGGATAGTCATTGCCAATAAGGCATATTTTGTCACTCCTTTCGCCTCATCTGAGTTCCTTGGATTCAGCCACTTCCTCAAAACTACCGATATAGGCGAACAATTTATATCCTTTACTAAGCGCTTTATTCTTGCGGTGCATATTTTGTCGTACGCTGGGCAAAAAGCAAGGACATGAACAAGGTCTTCAATAACCTTAAGATTGCATAGAGGGCAGATTCTCAAAGTTCGATCGCTTCCTTTATACCGTCCCTCCATCATCATAGATGGAAAGTTCTGGAAGCGAAATAAAGTGTATGCACATCTCAATTTAGAGTCCTGCCAGGCAAAAAGGTAGCTATTTTCCAGGTCCTCCATTTGTATCATATGGTATTCAGGAGCTATCTTCTGTACCCTAATCTCCCATTGAGACCTTTGCAAATCTTGGTCTAAGACTCTACGTTTGACTAGAGTCATGGCCCCAGCATAATCATAACCGCAGAAAAATTCCGCTGAGAAACCTAGTTTACAAATTTCTTCCTCAATCAAGGTACACCAATCCGTAGTCCTATCTGATATAGATCCCATAAGGGAGGATTTGTCCTGCTTAAAGATTTTTAATTTTAGCCAAAAGGCTATCATTGCTATCATTGCCCTTGCTTTGATTGAAGGGACCTTCATGTCTGTACGCATTAAGGCCACCGGCGTACCTAAAGGGACCCCCAAGATCGCTCTCAAAAATTTATTTTGGAATTGGATCTAAAATTCCCAAGAAGCCCCACCCCCAAATGGGAATAGAATATAACAATTGGGGGACAACTTTTGCTACAAATATATGGAGAGCAGGGGGTACCAATTGACCACCCTGTTTGTGATAAAAGGATACAATAGCTGCCATTGTTTTGTCTGCCTGTTGTTTTATATATTGAAAATGACTTCTCCAAGAAGCAGACGCTGAGATAAAACTCCCAAATATTTAAACTCATCCACCTGCTCAATCCTTGATTGTCTCATTTGCCACTTATGGATGGTGTTCGCCCATCTTCTACCAGTAACTAGGACCTTAGTTTTTGTGTAGTTTACTACCAACCTCTCTTGGCTACAATATTCCTCAAATTTTTGGAGCGACCTTCTCAATCCTATTTGCGTTTGGGATAACAAGACCGCGTCATCAGCAAACAGAAGTATCAAGACACTTCTGGTGCCAATCTTTGGGGGGTGCAGATGTTCATGTCTCAAACTCCACAACATCATTTAGAAAAAGATTAAATAAGGCCAGAGCCAAAATGCACCCCTGCTTAACCCCTTTCACTACAGGGATAGATTGTGTCAGCGGAAGGAAGTAGGAAGCTCTTACTTGCATAGAATTCCCTGAATATAATTGGATCATTAAACAGAGGAGACGAGGATCAATGGAAGTTCTGTTTAACTTATTCCACAGTCTAGCCCTGTCTATCGAGTCAAAGGCAGCCTTCAGGTCAACAAAACATAAATACATTTTGGATTTCTTATTCTGTCCTAGGCACTTCAAGCCCGTATAGTTGGATATTATATGGTTCAAGACGTAGATCTGGTTTACTGTGGACGTATTTTTCCTAAACCCCGGCTGCTCAGGGGCGAGAATAGATTCCTGATCCATCCACTCCTGCAGTTTCGCTAGCAAGTACTTCGCATACAGTTTGCCCACCACGCTTAATAAACTAATGGGCCTATAGTTACTTGGTTGCTGGGGATCGCCCTTCTTGTGAATTGGGATCACAATGCTTGTTAGCCATTTCTCCGGTATACGTCCCGAATTACTGATAGCTGTAAAGACCTCCGCTAGAATTTTAGACCACCATTCTATTTGTGTTTTCAAAAGTTCCACAGGGATATAATCCCCTCCCACACCCAAGTGCATAACACAACACATTCCGAGTTAACATGGTACTAAGAGATCTCTCTCTGAATGACTGCACCTGACAAACTAAAATACCAGCACAGAAAGTCGCCTTCAGAGCCACTTTGTGCTGATCCTGAGGTTGTCCACCAGGGACGTTTAATGGTTTCTAGGTAAAGAGCTTAAGGAACAGTTTGTTTTCTGAGACATCAGTTCCCAAATGTTCAATAGCTTGAGCTATGAGCACAACCTTGATCTCTGTTGTGATGGAGCCCTATCTTATCCACCACCCACACTAACAAAAGGAATCGTTTCAAATTCCTGCAATACATGGGTCTATTGAAAATTTACAGCTGAACAAATGCTATGTAAAAGGACAAAGTTTTGTTATTAAGCCTACTTTACACAAGTGAAGCCTAAGTCACATAAAGAAAGGCAGAAGCACTTGCCTGGACAGCACAGGCATAAGTCAGGAACCAACTTACAAGCCAAAATTCCTTGCTTCTCATCCTTGGCCACCTGCCTACTGACTCTACCCAAGATGAGTCACCAGGCCTTCACTGAACTCTCCCTAGAAAGCCCCACTCACAGTGTCACATGTCTGGCTGCATGAGCATTCTAACATTGCATGACAGTTTAACTGTTAAGGAGTATGTGCCTTTTAAACTGGGCCCCAGCATTCTAAATTAAATTTGTAATATTATAAATGCTCCTTTCAGTTCTATTTACTCCACTGATGTCTGCCATCCCAAACACGATCCTCCTACTGCAGTTTTTCCTATTTTATTGAGTTTTGTCCCTAGTCAGCTTAATAATCAAAGCACTCAATCCAGCTCTTTAATTCTATACTCAAACTTCGGTTTAAGAGAGAAGGCCCTTACAATTTCCATGCTTTTTGGAGTATGATTGAATTTGTAAGTTAAGGCTTACTTTCCATGTCATGTAATTAGTAAAGACATTGTACAGTCTCACATATTGTGCTTGCTTACAACTTGTCAAGGCAAACAGGTAGAATGGCAAGGTTCTGAGTGAAGTGATTCAGAAGAGTGATAGAGTACCATGGGGTACCACTCATATTGTTCCACCCAGTTGCTATAGCTGGCTCCCTATCGTTCCAGTCCCTGTTTCCTCCCTCCCTCCCTGTTATTCCGCCTTCTCTCCTGTTTTTGTGTCATACCACACACACACACCCTTACTCCTGTTCCACTATCAGAGATACAGCTCATATTTTCCCCAGATTTTGAGTTGTCTGTGAGGGAAGTGCAGACTAGAGGGGGAAGGCTGGGGTTCTCCCCAAATATACACCCCTCCCAACTCCTCTCTGCCCTTTCCTGTGATGGGGTGAACTGTATGCATCATACACTTCACCCCTATTCTTGCCTACTTCCCAGCCTTATCAATGCATACACATCACCTGTTTCTTTGCATTGTCCTCCATAAACACACCTCAACACCTGGTTTCCCAATTTGCACAGGCACAGCTCCCAACAGCGAGAGTCGACGGAGCTCCACTCAAAGAAGTACCGGCATTCTCGACAAGACCAAACCCACCCCGAGAATGAACTTTCAGTTCTAATCCTTACTTCAAAATACATTATAATTTCAAATACCTGAATGGCCTGGAGAATATCAATATCTTTTGGGAAAAGATAAAGCTTGTAACTCATCTTTTACTCCTCCCTCTCCTTTATGCCTCAGATCCAAGCTGTTGCCAAATCCTACTGCTTCGCACTGTATAATATTGCTAAAATCCAGCCCTGTCTTACTGTTTCCACTGCAAAAACCCTAGTCCATGTTCTAGTAATCTCTCACCTTGAGTACTGTAACTTCCTCACTGGTCTCTCCAATATATATTACGGGTTTCTAATATATATATTACATTCACTCATCCTCCAGTTTTCTCAGATAGTAACTGATGAACTTCTCAGAACTACTCAGTAACTGATGAACACTTCTGTTTTTTCAGACACCTAGTTTTTATATTTTATATAATATAAATTATATATATTTTATATAAAATATAAAACTAGGTGTCTGAACAAACATAAGTGCATTATACATGAGTTATATGACTATATGAGAAGACTGGAGGATGAGTTTGTGTGAGGATTTGGGTTATGAAGACTAAGGGTGAAAACAGACATGACGCTAACCACCCTTGGTGGTTATTTATGCATGGTATTTCCAGACGTTATGAGATCACAGTCAACCACAGTGAACCACGGTCAATCCCGCGGCGGGGCCAAAGCGCCCTGAACGTCTGTTTCACGGGCGCCAGATGTTCACCACAGTCAATCCCCAACAGGGGTCAAAATTAACCACGCTTCCGGAGCTCCAGCCCGGACCATCTCCAAAAGTGTGGTCAAAGTGATTCCCAATGGAAAAGAAGAAAAAGTAACATCTGAATGGGAACCACCGGCTGGAATCAACCAAAACGATTCCCAGCCGGGGACAAAGCACACAACGTCACTGCCAGGCAACCAGCAACAACACAGGCTAGGGAGGGAGATTTAAAGGGCACACAGCAGCAGGGGGACGTGGGGGGATGGAGCGAGGCGGAAGGGAAAGGAGAGCGGTGGGAGAGAGAGTGTGGTAGGTGGAGGGGCAGGCGGAGGAGGGGGTAGTGCTGCACCTGCAGGCGGTGGAGGGGCAGCCGCAGCAGCAGCCGGGACAGGCAGCCCCGGAGACAGCAACCGGACCCGGGAGCCCGAGCCCCCAGAGGAGATGGCCGCTGGCCAGGCAGAGGGGGAGGAGGAGGAACCGGAGGGCCCACGTGGGAGAAGGCCCTACCATCGAGGGGGGCAATGGGGGCAAAGGGAAACCCAGGATTTCATCCGCATCTGGGGGACCCTGGAGCATCAACTGGAGCTTGCAGTCAATCAGTGCAACGAGCACGTCTACTGGGAGATCGTGCGGGACATGGAAGCGGCGGGCCATCACAGAACCGTGGCCCAGTGCCGCTCAAAGGCCAAGGAACTAAAGAGGGGATACAAGGCCATCCGGGACCGCCCCCTACTTCGACGCCCTGGACCACATACTCCATATGAAGGGCTCCATTGTCGCCCCGCACCTCGTGATGAGCGCCGTGGTTCAGGGCAGGGAACGGGCCAAGGTACCCCCTCCTCCCGCCACCCCCAGGGAGGACACGGCTCCAGGTCTGCCGCCCCCCAGAAGGAATGCTCGGGAACCTGCAGGCCCCCCACAAGCACCAGCAGCCCCCAACCCCTGCCCGCACTGGGAGACTCCAAGGTCGGCACACTGGTCACCCTCAGCCAGTGGACACAGGGGGAGCCTAGCAACACCGAAGGACCAGCCTCGGAGGGCTCCGAGATGGACATCGAGGGTAAGCACATGGGTGGGAGGGGGGCCAGATCGGAGGGGGACACACCGGGTACAGGGCTGCCCCTAGCCACCCCGGACACCTCAGAACACAGGAAGGGGGCCCAGGGGGCTGCTGGGGGACACGTTCAGCCCACCCAACCCCTCCCATATCCCCACAGGGCACAGCATGCCTCGGCGACAGGCAGGTGACGAGGACGCCGGAGAGCAGCCCTGGGAGAAGCCAGTGATCCCCGGTGAGGCACACCGCCAAGGAAGGGGGCGCTGGGGGAGGGCACCAGCCACCAATCCGAGGTCAGGTTGGGCCCGAGACCCCCCAGCCGTGCCACGGGACAGGGGGCAGCCAGCCAGGGTGCCTACCCAGCACCTATTGTGTTCCCAACAGGGCAACCCAAGGGACCCCAGCAAGCCGGGCCCGTGCCCCCAGCGCAGCGGATGAGAGAGCACTGGGCACGGGTACGGTGCTGGAGGGAGAAGCAGGTGGAGGAGTCTGTCTGCTCTACCACTGAGCAGGGCGAACGGATGATAGCGGCCATTGATCGGATGGAGGTGGCCACGGAATGCTCCCTGCAACAAATGGAGGCAAGGGACCGGAGACTCCAGACAGAAGTGCGGCTGGAGCGGAGGTGGGAGCGCCGGGAGCATAGCAGTCAGGTAGAGGCATTTGGGTGGTCTGAGCAGGCCATAGACAGAATGGTGCGGGGGCATTCAACGAACATGAACTGATCGCACAACATCAGCACCTCCCTGCTTCTGCATGCTGGCACCATGAGTGCATACATGATGGCAGCCGCCCCGCTGAGCACCCTGCCCGTCCAGGCCCTTGCCGGGCCCCTTGGCACCACCACCGCCCCAGCCGCCTGCCCGCCTACTTGGCCCACACATCCGCCTCCCGGTTCCTGTAGGCCTCCGGAGGGAGCAGTCACCCAGGGGGGCCCTCACACCACTGCCTGCCCCTCAGGACACCGAGGCCTCCCAGGACACAGTTGGGGACATGGACAGCGGGGGGGGTGGGGAGCTCCCAGAGCTCCACGGAACCCACAGGGCGGCCGAGGTGGAGGCCCCAGAGACATGGGGGATGGGGGGGGAGGGGGAGAGCGGTCTGAGGGGGTGGAAGCACGGCACTGGGAGGTGAGTGGTGGTGGTGGTGGGGACACATGTAGCTGTGTATGGAAATAAAGGTATGGGCACCACTATTGCTTCCATGGATCAGTTCATGGGCCCAGGGCTGTGGGTGGGCGGGTGGCTGCACAGGGGCGTGCCCACGGAGCGGATGGGGGTCCTGGAGTGGTGGAGACAGGGGAGTGCGCCTCACGCCTCGGCCTCCCGGCTGATCCGCCTAGCCAGGGCAGCACGGATGCGCTTGGCGTACCGGTACTCCCATGGGTTCTCTGCGTTCACATACAGGGCCGGGAAGGTGCCGGGGCACTGGGTAGTCGAGGGCAGCCCCCTCGGTCTCGCACACGTTGTGCAGTACACAGCAGACCCCGATCACCAGGGCCGAGTTCTCCACCGTGTAGTCCAGGCAGCCCGTGAGGCTCCTCCACCACTGCTTGAGGTCCCCGAAGGCCCTCTCGACCATGGTCTGCCTTGTACAGAGGTGGGTATTGTAGAGTGCCTCCACAGGGTTCCGGGCGACCGGGTATGCCTTCATCAGCCACTGGGTGAGACAATAGGCTAGGTCCCCCAGGATGCAGGGGGGCATCAGCTCCCCCTCGATCTGGGTCATCCCCATGTCTGCAAAGTTCCCGTGATACATCCAGGCATAGAAGGGGGAGATGGTCATGAGCCGGGCATTGTGGCTGCGCCAAGAGTTGTCCGTGAAGATGTCAATGAACTGCCCCCGGTGGTTGACCACCACCTGCAGCTGCAGGGAGTGGTATCCGTGTCTGTTGACATATTCCACGGCCTCCCCAGCAGAGGGGCGGAGGATCTCCATGTGGGTGCCATCCACGGTGGCCATGCAGTTGGGGAACCCTCCAGCCGCAAAGCCGGCCATCATGGCCGCCTGATCCACCAGTTGGATCGCTCGGTCCAGGAGCACTCCCTCCACAGCCTCGCAGATGTCCTACAGGATCCTGGTGACCGTGCTCACCCTGATGCCGAAGTGCTGTGAGACAGATCGGCAGGAGTCGGGAGTTGCTAGTGCCCAGACCCTGATGGCCACCCACTGCACCACGGGGATGGGGGTCTGCATGGGGGTGTGCTGGCGCTCCAGCCAGGGCGTTAACAGCTCCGCGAGGCACAGTAGGGTGCGCCTGTCCATCTGAAAGTGCGCCCTCTAGGCTGCCTCATCCCACTGAGTCAGCGCCCGGAACCACCACCCCTGTGCCCGCTCTGAGACGCATACTCGCCGGTCAATGAGCATAGCGAGCAGGGCTGTGCGCCCCATGGTCTCCCTCCGCCATTGGAGGCACCCGGCCGCCGCACGGAGCCATGGGAACCTCTCCTGGCCACGGAGGAGGGCCTGGCGGGCCACCCCGGACACCCGCAGGGCCCTGAGCCGGACCAGGGAGCCTGTGGGCATGGTGGGCTCTCCGGTCCATAGAGGCACTCCGGGAAATGGTCACCCGCAAGCGGGCACCCAGGTGCACCTCAGCGGTCTGGATGCGCAAGTGATCTGTGTGCAAGCGGTACCACTCTGCAGAGGGCTAGGTGCATCCCTCAGGCTCTCCATGGTGTACATTGGGGGGCCAGGTGGGGGCCAGCCAGTCCAGTTATAGGCCGGGACACGTGTCGCCCTGCTCCCAGGTTGCAACCCAGGGCCCTTCCGGGGGAGTGATGGGTGTCCCCCTCCCAGCTGCCTGGGCAGGCCCCTGCAGGGCGGCCGTGCCAGGTAGCTGGGGGCGGTCCTTTGAGCACACCTGCTGTTCCTGCATGGTGGCTGGGGCACGGTCCAGCCTGTGCCCGGGCGCGTGCAGGCTGCAGCTGCATTCCTGCTGTCATCACCCTCCCACCTCTCAGTGTAGCGGACCTGTTGTCCTCACCGCCCTGATTAGTGTGTAGGCTGTCCTGTCTGTGAGCTCTGTTCCTGCAGCTGTGCTGGGTCCGCACCCCATGCCTCGCTCGTTTGCCCTGCCATGTTGTGGCTGGTGGCCTTATCGGCTGACCTTGAGGCCCCCCTGCATCCCCTCCCATCCCTCCAGGGATTGTGGGGCCCCTATATCCTCGCAATTAGTCTCCTTTGCTTCCTGGACCATGGCTGGTTGCGCTTCCACTGGGCTCCCGGCTCCCAGCACACATGGGGGCCCCCATCGCTGGACCTTCCGCGAGACCATGGCCCTGTGTGACCTGTGGCATTCCCCGACCATGCAATTGCTCCTGAGCTGCCCGGACAGCCTGTCGGGTGCCTATGCGAGTCTGAGCTCAGGCCTGTGCTACTTTGGCTATGAGACGGGTGCCCACGATTGCCGGCTGCATGTGGAGACCCTGGGCCTGATTCCCTTTCCCGATGGGCGTGTCCCGGAGATGAGGTGCTCGCATGTGGGGTGGTCGGCGGTGGAGACCGTGTCTGCTCTGTCTGTGTGCAGCCTGGCCGCCTACACAGCCTGTCTGAATGAGGGGGGCCCTGCCCTGGCCGTGTCCTACTTTGGCTGTGTTCACAGGGCCCGTGGGTACCAGTGATCACGTGGGGTGCTGTATCACCGACTGTTGGAGCTCGGTCACTTTCCGTGGCCCCCAGCTGCTGACTCTGGCTTGTCAGAGCCCACCGAGGCGGAGCTGGTGGCTCTGTCCCATGTGTGGTCCCATTCCAATGTGCAGTTGGGGCTCGCTGCGCAGAATCCCTTCGAGGCGTACTACCTGGTCGCTCACCACATGTCTGTGCTGGGCTACCGTCGAAGCATGATTCAGTGGCCCCACTTCATTCAACTGGTGGGCCACCTGGCCCTGGGCCCCGTCGCGGCACCCTGCAGCTGGCTGTGAGGCCCCCTGTGCCTTCCGGGCCCTGGTTGCTGGCCCCGCTGTGAGCTCCCGCCTCCACCCTGCTGCCGTGGGCCGCTGCCCACTTCCTCCATGATGTCCTGGCCTTGCTGCTGTGCTGCCTGCTTCCCGGGGTTCCGCTGCCCCTGCATGTGGCTCTGGGCCCTGTCTATGGGCCCCTCCTGTCCGCCTCTGCCACCGGTGTTCCCCTCCGTGGCTGCCTTCTCCAGTGGCTGTGTCCGGATCTCTGAGCCGCCACCCAGCACCCCAGGGTGCTGCTGACCTTCCTAGTCTGCCTGTGATCCCTCCTGTGCCCATGCCCCCCCCCCGGGTGACTCTGTGGCCGCGGGGTTCTGGGGCCCTCAGACTGCACCTCCTGGCGTCCTGCCGTGTGTGTGTGTGTTTGGACCGGCTGTGCAGCTCTGGCTCTCCTCCATCGCATCCATCGCACCCTCGCCGGCATTTAGGGTGCCTGTCTGCCTCCTGGACTGTTCCCGGGCTGCTCCCTGTTCCGTATGGCCTCCCCCTGTGCCTGTGCTGTGCCCCTGCAGGGTCCCCCCGTTCCGGGACTGGCTGTGTAGCTGTGGGGGTGCCCGTGCCGGCTGTGCTGTTGTGGGGGTTCTGGATGCTGTTCCCCGTGTCCTGCCCTGCCCCTGGGCCTGTCCCCTCCCCGCCCCGCTCCCTGTCCCCGGCCTTCCTCCTCCCTGTGCCCGTTGTGCCATGTGTGTTGTCTGTCCCGCTGTGTTCCCCCTTCCCTTCCTTTCCCGTATGGGTGTGTATGCGCCTGGGCGTGTTTTTGTGCTGTGAGTTCCAACGTGACCTTGTCCTCTCTGTGCCTGCTGTGTGTGTTGCCTCAGCAGCTCTTCTCCCTCTTCCCCCTCCCTTCCCATTTCCCTTGTGTGGGTATTCCCTGTAGGCGCTTTTGGCTTCCTTTGCCCTCAACCGGCCGGCTCTGTGTCCCGCCCCTCCCCGGTGCCTTCTGGGTGTTTTGACCATGGCCGGGATTCGGCGTCACGTCTGTTGCGCTGCCCTGGGCCGTGGTCTGTCAGGCCGATTCCTTGCCATGGTCCCGATCCTGTCACGTCTGTTCGGGGCCTTCCTGGGCCATGGGGGGTGGTTGATCGGTTCACCACCGCTAGGAATCCACTATGGTGACTCGGGATCGCGTAATGTCTGAAATCACCCCATGTTGCAGGGCTGTATTGGTGCCCTATGCAGCCCTGAAACATGCATAAATGACCACCAAGGGTGATTAAAGGGTGATTAGTGTCATGTCTGTTTTCACCCTAAGATAAAGAGAATTTGGATAGCTGGACTTATATTGTAATAGTTACTCTGAATTAGCCACTCAATCTTTTTCACAGATTTCTGGGTTTAGTGGCAGTTTTCAGTTGTATTTTAGCTAAACTGAACAGAACAACAACTGTTGCTCAGATGCAAGATGAAAAGATGTAGCTTTTTATAAAGAGCCATTGTATTCTCTTTTAAAATGTGTATCTTGGGGGGGGGAGGAGTAGACAAGCATTTTAAAAATCCAGTGCTCTTTAATTTTGGATTTACCTTCCTTTGTAGCCCATCAATTTCACACACAAAGTTCTCTCTCTCTTCTTTGATTTGGTTTTGAGCTTCTCCCAGAATAGATTCTAGTTCTTCATTCCTCTCAACAATGTCCTCATGCTCCCGCTCCAGCTTGTGCAGCTTGTGTATCAGATGAGAGTTCTTGCCCTCAATGTCCTCCATTGCTTTTTGGCACCTACATCAAATTATAGCATTAATAGCCACACAAACATTGCTGCAGTAACTTGTAAAAGCAGCCACAACTATTAGGGCTGGAGTGAAACTCCTTTCCCCATAACCCTCTGCTGAAAGGAGCTAATGAAAGTGTGTTTATCAAAAATAGAAGCATTTCATCAAACTCAGTTTATAAGAACATAAGAAGTGCTGTACTGGGTCAGACCAATGGTCCATCTAGCCCAGCATCCTGTCTCCGGCAGTGGCCAGTCACTGTGGCTTGGGAGAAGCAACCAACAGGTCAAAATGGGGGATCCATTCCCTGTTGTTTTCCCCTAGCTCCCATCATGTTCCTTGATCCTGTCTGGCTAATGGCTGCTAATGGACCTATCTTCCAGAAACTTGTCCAAACCTCTTTTAAACTCAGCTATAGTACTGGCCCTTACCACAGCCTCTGGCAGTAGATTCCACAACCCAATTACACGCTGAGTGAAAAAATATTTTCTTTTATTTGTTTTAAACTTGCCACCCATGAGTTTCATGGAGTGTCCCCTAGTTCTAGTACTAGCTGAGAGGGTAAATAACTGCTCCTTGTTTATTAGTTCCACACCACTCATGATTTTATAGACCTCTATCATATCTCCTCTCAGTCGTCTCTTCTCCAAACTGAAGAGCCCCAACCTACCAAGCCTCTCCTCATACGGGAGCCCTTCCATGCCCTTGATCATTTTTGTTGCCCTTCTCTGTACCTTTTCTAGTTCAGCTATGTCTTTTTTGAGATGGGGCGACCAGAACTGCACACAATATTCGAGGTGCGGTCGCACCATTGATTTGTATAGAGGCATTATGACATCCTCAGTTTTATTCTCTATCCCCTTCCGAATAATTCCTAACATTCTGTTTGCTTTTTTGACTGCTGCTGCGCACTGCGCTGTGGATTTCATTGTATTGTCCACAACCACCCCCAGATCCTTTTCCTGAGTGGTAACTCCTAGCTTAGTACCCAGCATTGTGTACGCATAGTTTGGATTATTTTTCCCTACGTGCATCACTTTGCACTTGTCCACATTAAATCTCATTTGCCATTTAGATGCCCAGGCACCCAGTGTCGTAAGATCCTGTTGCAGTTCCTCACAGTCTGCTCGTGTTTTAACTACCTTGAATAACTTGGTGTTGTCTGCAGATTTGATCACCTCACTCTTAACACCCTTTTCCAAGTCATTAATGAACTATGTATCTCTTGGGCAATTTTAGGTCTGGATTAAGGGTAATTTGGGGCTCCAGAGAACACAATGCATCCTCAAAATGTCCCACCTCTGGTATCCCACTGAAATTCCATCCCACCCACTAAATCGGTTGATATGGAAGTGGCAGGGGTCATTTACACAAAGCCCTGCTCAAGTAGTGTGATCCACTGAAGATAAATGGGGCATTAGTAAAGCCTGGAGAAGAAGGGTTTTAACCACCCAGAGAGTAGAGGAGAGAGGCAGGCCAGAACTCTGCCTCCACTAAGAATCACACCACAAGAAAGAAACCCCATCCTTCATTAGGGAGAGATGTGTCCCTAGAGAGTGTTACATGGAAGCAAAGAAAGGAATTAGGAGGTATGACAGTTTCAAGGAATAGTTTCATATTCAGGATGAAGATTTTTAAACAGCAGATTAGATTCATTTTTTTCCTTTTTACTCTTGCTTAGTTTAAATGTTAAAACTGTTGTGACTGAGCCAGTGTCCCGGAATTTTCACACCGTTCACCTTTTTTGAAGGGTCTTGCTATTCTCATGTCTCTCCTGATCGAAGTCAACTTCACTTGTAGCAGCACACTCTTCCTCAGCCCTCACTGTGTCCTTTTCATCTTGCATCTGAAAAATAAATTCGAAGTCAGTAGAAGATATAGATGGAAGCCTTATGAAAGCTTGACTAAAAATGCCACATGCATATACAAATTACAAACCACAAGGCAGGCACAGAAACTGGGCTATGCCAGTGAGTAAGCAGAATCTTCACCATCATTCCCATCAGGAGTATAGTTTGAATATTTCCAGACAATCTCTGCTGGTGCAAATTATTACAATTCCACTGATTTCAATGAAATGTCATTTTCCCCAGCCGAGAGCTTGCCTCCTCCCATTTATCTTCCAGAGGATCCAGGGATTCAAGTAATAGGATACAATTTTGATCGGTCCAGGTCAGTAGTGACCCAAAGTCGCTATTGCCTGACAATTGCTTAGTGACTTATGCTAAGTGGGTTGGTGATCACAGGGTGGTGGCTACAGATCATAAACAGAATAAATATCCTCACTGACATTCTCAGACAGGTCAAAGGTGGAGTGGATATGAAGACTGAACTCACTTTCCATCCTTTTACATGAAGGGTGGGGAATGTCCAGCCTGTGGAGTCTGGCCCACAGGTCACTGTTTTTAATAGGGTCCATTTCTGATTCGTGGATCTGACTTGTGGATTCATTCCCTACCCTCAAACACCGAAAGCGTAAGCTCAGGTGAAGGGAGCAAAGATGAGGGCATGAATCCATGACAGATCCATGATCTGGATCTTTTCCTTTCCTTCCCTCATCCTGAGCACACCCCTTAAGCAGTCTCACCTAGTTTGAATGACAGAACAGTCTCACTATCCAACCACAGAGCTTGTACTAATTTTCAAAGTGGCCCACAAGAGGAAAGGTTTCCACACCAATACTCTATGTAAAATAATCTGTCAAAGACAGGTCTACATGTCAGTGAGAATCCAGGGAAAGCTAGCACGGTCTCAGTGCTGCCTATCCAAATCCTTTCACTCAGAGGTTAGACATGGAACAGAAGAGACAATGTGGGTCACACAAGTGCCCTCTACATTTTACATATTACTGACTAAGTCTCCTCTGAGATGGGGTCTTGGCTTCCCTTGTAAAACTCTTTATCTAGAGTCCATTTTTAAAATCCAACCCAAGCCTCTTCTTCCCTCAGACTATGAAGCCTTGCCTTACTGCCTTGCCAGAGGCAGTTACAGATTAATCCATACCGCATACAGCAAACACTCATTGCGGTTTGGTTTAAAGTCTCCACATCATAATTATTTTTTTTAAAACTGTGCATGTGCAAAATGGTCACCAAACCATTCTGCACATGTGCAGTTATTCATTTTTATTTTTAAATGGATTTAAATACAGATCTGTAATACAAACCTGTATTTAAATCCAGAAATTTACAGATACGAACTGCAATAGATCCGTATCTGTAATTTCCACCAGAGGACCACCACCATCCATACACATGCCATGGATACTGGATCCCTCATTATTTTATTTTATTTTATTTTATTTTATTTTATTTTATTTTAAAAACCGCTCTACAAACATTAATAAGCCCTCATATTCCCCAATTAAGAAAGTATCCTAATCTTAGTTCAGTTCACAGAAGACATCAAAACTGAAGTTCCGTGACCTACTAACACGTCCAAGTAGATCACACCCAGAACTAGAACTCAGGATTTCTTGCCCACTATGGCCCTGATTCAGCTAGCCATTTAAATCACTGAAGTAATGTTTCCATATTCCTAAATGTATCCAAAGCCTAGAGGGAAAAATACAAATATTGGCTAATTTGAATGACAGCACAGTTGTGCTATGTTCTTATCCATGTTTTATAACTTACGTTGACAAAAAGGGGCTGGGACAGATGAGGGGGGGAAGGGTAAAGCTGAAACACCCTCAGAATGTAACACCACACTGTGTTGTCTCTCTCTCTTCCCATGTCCTGGTATTTAAAGAGGGCTGATTCTGCAGATGGCTGCCAAAGGGAGCTGGGCAGCAGGATTCAGGGCACGGGACCGAATGGCTTGAGTTGCTTGGAAGCGACTTTAACTTGGCTATGGAAGTGCCACCATGCAACTCTCTACTCTCTTTATTTTAATTTTGTTTAATTAAACATTTGCTTTGGAATTGGAAAATATTTTGGAATTTTAAGGGGGGATTGGGATATGCGTGTTTGGAAGGTTGGGGGTCCATCAAGACCCATCCGTGGGAGGAGCATACGGGCAAGGGAAGAAGGTGAGTTTCCTACGGCTTCTTGTGAGGGGGGTTGCCATGGACCCTTGTGAGATCAATTGATGGGAGCCACATCACCATCTTCTGCCTACCCCATAGCAAGGACAACTACCTAAACTGGAATGGGTTTTCTCCATGGTTCTCCAAGCCGCAGTGGCCCACTGTGTCTGTTTTGTGGATGTTCTGGCTGGGTAGTCCAGGAACAACCACGACACCCACAGCTTCGGTTAGTTCCCGTTCTTTGGCCGGAATGCATTCTGCCAATTACATCTGGTGCGACAGCTTCGGCCGTATATCTCAGACTCCGACCTGGCCACTATCATTGATGCTTTCATCATTTCGGGACTGACCTATTGTAATGCGCTCTACATGGGGTCGCCCATGGTGACAGTTTGGAGACTGCAGCTGGTGCAGAATACAGCGGCCCATCTCCTTATGGGAACGGGCCACTGGAGCATATTACACTGGTGCTCCGTTCTTTGCACTGGGTGCCTATAGTCTTCTGGGCCTGATTCATGGTGCTGGTTCTTACCTATAAATCCCTATATGGCTTGGGCCCCATATATTGGCAGAAACACCTCATTCCCCATGCTCTGGATTGTTCCCTGTGGTCAACCGGGAATGTCCTTCTCTAAGTCCCCCAGGTATCTTGGGGGGCCACTATGGAGAGGGCATTCTTGGTGGCTGTGCTGAAACTGTGGAACTCCCTCCCAGCAGAGGCCCAGGTGGCCTCGGACCTCTCCTCTTTTTGAGGTCAATGCAAGACCTGGCTGTTTCGCCAGGCCTTTGGCAAGGGAGATGGATGAGAGTGGGTTTTTATTTTTATGGAGGGTGGTAAGCGTGGGGTATTTTTTCCTCCCTCCTCCTTTCCCGGGGAGGATGTTTAGCCCCCTTCCCCCCCCTTTCTTCCCCCTTTTAGATGTTTTATGTTTATGTTGTTTGTGTGTTTTTGTATGTGTATTTTTATATATTGTAAGCCGTCCTGAGCCGCCTTTGGCAGGAGGGGCGGGATATCAAATGTTTTAATAAATAAATAAATAAATGTACACTAGAGACTTTGGACCTTCTATAGAAACATGAATTGAGGGGGTGCTCATGAGGCCTGTTGTTCTCAGGGACACTCCCTATCCTCTGAATCCCTGGCTCATGAAGGCATACAGCATTGCCCGCACCGCAAAAGAAATTTACTTTAACCATCAGCTGAGCACCACCCACTCTATCGTGCAGAGGGCATTTGGGCTTTTAAAGAAGCATTGGAGATCAATAGCTGCTAGGATTGATTTCAAACTAGACCGCTCCACTTCTTACTAATGCAGCCTATGTTCTTCAAAACATTTGAGACTGGCAAGACCGTGGTGGAACACACACACACACCCACTAGTTAGCTCTAGCAAGCCAGTGCCCCTGTCCTGGGACCAGTTAAACCAAGCAGAACAGCGCATAGCTGCAGAGACGCCTTGTACCAGTACATCAACTGCAATGCTAGCTAAAACACCCACCATCAGTGACAGTTTAATGAACATCGGTGACCTGTTTCAAATTATTTGTGTTATCAATAAAGCCTTTTAAAATATTTCCTGTGTGTCACTGTGTTTTCCTCTAGCCCATCTGGCTCCTTCCAGTACTGGGATGGCATACGTTCCCTCCTCACCCGCCCCCATCCTATTTCCCGCCAGGTGGCCTTTCCCTGTGCATTCCCTATTGGCATTCACAGATTAGCTGGCTGCAGGTCTGAACAGCTGTGTTTGTATAAAATTATTTTAAGTATCCACTCTTGGTGGGACTACCTTCACAGGGGGGAGGAGGACTTTAATAGGCTGTGTTTTAGCACCGGAAAAAGACAGGGGCACACAATAGAAAAGAACCACACCTCAGCCTCGTGCTCAGTGTGTAGATAGGAAAAGGACAGCACCTAATACTGATCAGGTGGGGAAGCCCTGAGATTTGTGGGTATATAAAAAAGAAGTCAACTCTTCGTCTGAGGGGAGAAAACTATGGAGTAAGGAGCTGAACCCAGAGGCTCCCCAAGGGAAAAGGGCAGACTCGTAGTGTGGACTGCAGAGGGCTGGACTGAAGAAGCAAACACCCGAAGACCACTTCAGAAAAAACCAGGCCACTCAAGGACTCGCAGGTGGGAACCTCTCTTAATATGCTCAGAGAGCATACTTTATTGGAGTCTGTTATATTGGAGTCTGTTAAACAGGAGCTAAGTATATACTGGCAGATAGGGCTCGTTTAGGGGAGATGGAGGCCAGGTCTTAAAGCGCCAGATGCGCACATACATAAAGGTGAAATCCCAGGATCAGGGCCAAATGTAAGAATAAAGATATGGAAAAAGATGGTGTAGCAGGGTACTTGAGCTAATATTCCCCATAAGGGCTCTGCTGGTCCTGCACATACCATGGCAAAAACCCCTTGTCCCCACCCCTGCCTCTGCCCCTCTCTCTCACTGGGGGGCTGTGGCACCTCCTATATTTATCTGCACTCAACCCTCCCCCAACCAACATCCCCCTAAAAACCATTAAAATACAAACTACACATAAATAAAATAAACCCAAAATATAAAAGCTGTCAGACAGCAGGTAGCCTTTGGCACCTGCTTTCAGCAGCTGCCACAGGCAGTCACCTGCAGGTGGCTGAAGGCTTTTAAGCCTTGGAGAGCAGTGGTGGGGGAGGGGGACAGCCCCCAGGTCTTACACTCCATGCCAGCCCCAGGTTCCACTCCCCAGCGGCAGTGGCAGCAGACACCTTTTCTCTTGCTTGCAGGTGGCTGAAGGCTTTTAAGCTCTGGAGAGCAGGGGTAGGGGAGGGGGGCAGTCCCATGTTTCACTCCTGAGCAGCAGCAGCAGCACACACCTTCCCTCCTGTTTGCAGGTGACTGAAAGCTTTTAAGCCCTGAGAAGCACAGGTGGTGAAAGCCAGCCAGGAGACGTTGCGGCCTTTGCTGGCTGGAGTTGTCAACACCTCCCTTGGGGAGGATTGTTGTCAGACACCCTTAAAACTTCCGCGATCCAGCCCCTGCTTAATAAACTGTCTTTGGACTGGACTCCCAAACCAGCTATCAGCCTGTCCCTAACCTCCCCTTTTTAGGGAAGGTTATTGAACAGGTGGTTGCCTGGCACCTTCAGGCTCATCTCAATGCTTTCAGATTCCTAGACCCATTTCCATCAGGTTTTCGTCCAGGGTATAGCACGGAGACTGCGCTTGTGGCCTTGGTTGATGATCTATGCCTAGAGATAGACACAGGAAATTGTGCCCTGTTGATCATGCTAGATCTTTCACTGGTTGATTACAGTTGATAATGAAGTGTTGTTAACATGTCTGCGGGACTGCTCCTGAGTGGTTCCGTTCGTTCCTGTTGGGGAGGTCCCAGCGGTTGGTGATGGGAGATTGCTTGTCGTCCGCTCGGGTTCCATTCTGTCAATTACATGGTCACTTTGTGGAATGACATCTTGAGCATGGCCATTGACACAGTTTATTTTATTTATTTATTTATTTATTTTATAAACTTATACCCCGCCCCTCCTGCAACGCAGCTCATAGTTACACCAGGCATCTGCTCCCACTGCTACAACAGCATAGGTCCCCCTGGTATACGGGGGACCTGAGGCAGGTGAAGCGGGAGGGTAGGCAGTCAGAGTGCAGGTGGCACTTGACTTATGCTGAATCTGACCAATTGCAGCATAAATCGTTTTAAAAGGACTATGCCGTGGCTATGATGGCCGTGAAGAAAGCTTTCTGCTCCACCATCATAGCATCTGCAAAGTCTCATCCTGCAGAACTTTTCCAGGTGGTGAATGACCCAATAAATCTGGTCTCTCTCCCCCATGAACTAGAGTTATGTGGTGCCCGCAGTGACATTTTTATTAATTACTTTGCAGATAAAATTGCTCATATTGACCACAACTTGGGTGCTGCTACTTTACCTGCAGAGTCAGAGCTTGGGGTTGTGGAAGCTCAGCCTTGTCCTGTTGGTTTGGATCAATTTCATTTAGCGTCACCCACCGATGAGGAGATGGTGTTTGGAGCAGTGCAGACAACCAGTTGTAAATTAGATCCTTGCCTGTCCTGGCTTGTGAAAGCCAGCTGGGAGACTTGGGGGCTGTTGCTAGCTAGTGTAGTCAATGCCTCCCTTCAAGAGGGTAGATTGTTGGACACCCTCCAAATTGCTGTTGTCTGGCCACAACTAAGAATTACTCACCATCATCCATACTTTCATTACCTTGAGGCTAGACTCCTGCAATACGCCCTATATGGGACTATCCTTGATCACTGTTTGGAAGCTGCAGCTGATGCAGAACGTGGTGGCCTGGTTCCTTTTGGTAGTAGGTCACCAGGAGCACATTACACCTGAGTTCTACAATCTGCACTGGCTCCCTATAGCTTTCCAGGCACAACACCAAAGGTGTTGATTTTGAGCTTTAATGGGTAGTAAAAGTTTGAAAATAAAATAAAATGAATAATGCCCAAAATGACATGGGACCCATATCTCTGAGAGACGAGAGACCGCCTTTCCTTCCATGCTCCACTGCGGCACCTGTGGTCGGCCTGGAGTGCTCTCTTGCAGGTACCACCAGCCAATCTTGTCTGCGTGACAAGGGTCCACAGGGAGGCATTCTCGGTTGCTGCCCCAGACTTCTGGAACTCCCTTCCCCCGGAGGTCTGTCAGAGCCCAGACCTGAGCATATTCCAGAGGCAGTGTAAAGCTTTTCTCTGTGGCAAAGCATTTGGCAGGCGGAGTTAGGAGGTGAGGGTGGATTTTTCTTTTAATGAGGTTTTTTAAAAGGAGTTTTTTTGCATTTCAATTTTGTGTGTTTTATGTGAGCTGCCTTAGTGGAAGGGTGAGATAAAAGTTTGAATTAATGAATGGCATAATTCCTTTTATTTATTTATTTATTCAAACTCATGTAAAATTCCTCAATGCTCCTAACTCCATACTCTCCTGATTCTATTCCTTAACCTGAAGGAGAAAAGCTAGAATGGCGCAAAGAGAAATGGACAAGGTGAGGGGGGTTGGGTCCTTGCCCCCATCCGTCCACCCAGCCCCATCATTCCAGTCGCTCTCTTGAACCTCTTACATGTCATTCCACCCAGCTCCCCGTCATTACAGCCATTCCTGGAGATGTCCTGCACATCATTCCACCCTGCCCGCCTCCAAATTCCAGTCACTCCCAGTAGCCTCCTACCCACTATTCCACCCAGCCTTCCATCATTCCAGCCATTCCCAGTGTCCTTGTACCCATAATTCCACCCAGCTCCCCATCATTTCATCTGCTCCCAGTATCCTCATACCTGTCATTCCACCCACTCCTTGTACCTTTGTACCCAACATTCCATCCAACTCCCCATCATTTCAGCCACTCCTAAAGACTTCCCACCCCTTATTCCACTAGCCCCTCATCACTCCAGCTGCTCCCAGTGTCCTCCTACCAGTCATTCCATACAGCCCCATGTCATTCCAGTCACTCCCGGTGGTATCATATCCATTATTCAACCTAGCCTCACCCCTCACCATAACTGTAGATGCTACGAATGGCCTCCTACCTGTCATTCCAACCAGCTCCCCATCCCGTCTTTCCATTTCTTCTACATGGCTTCCTCACTTTTCCCCTCCATCCTGGCGTTTTTAAGTCCTCCCCCCCCCCCCCCCCAACACCTTCTTGGCATTTCAGATTCTCACCCTCTCCCTTTGTTTCAGTTAAGCATCTGTCACTGTATTGGTTTACTGCCCATTAAGGATTCCCAAAGTCCCATTACTTCCAATTGGAATTCCTGTTGTCTCCATTGCTTCCAATCAACATTCCTTGTGCCTTGCCAGTACACCTGCTGGGGAGTTTGCTTTGTGTCCATATAACAATTTCATTATTTATTTAAATGTATATGCCACCCTTTCCCAGAGGCTCATGGTTTCTCACAAATAAAAAAAACATTAAAAACCAACCCCCAAAATCTTAAACCCCACACAACTCTACCACACTCCCCACAAAGCCCCTAATACTACCTCCCCACCCCATGACAAAATATGCAATAACAATCCCCAGAATAAAAGTAAAAATAATATGTATAAGTGTCTATATACAAATGCTAGAAGTTTAAAAAGTAAGATGGGAGAATTAGAGTGTTTGGCACTAAATAAAGATATAGACATAATAGGCATCTCAAAGACCACCTGGTGGAGTGAGGATAACCATTGGGGCACTGTAATACAGGGGTAAAAATATATCAAAATGATCAAGTAAATCGAGTTGGTGGTGGGGTGGCACTATATATTAGAGACAGCATTGAGTCAAGCAGGCTTAACATTTTATACTAAGTGAAATGTACTCTGGAATCTCTTTCAATAGAAATTCCATGTGCAATGGGGAAGTGTGTAACAGTTGGATTGTACTAAAGATCCCCTGATTAGGATGGTGAAAGTGACTGTGAAATGCTAACAAAGATTAAACAGGCTACTAAAGTTGGAAACAGTAATAATGGGTGATTTCAGTTATCCTAATATTATTTATTTTTACTTATTTCTGGTATTTTTATCCCGCCCCTCTCACCCAAAGGCGACTCAAGGCAGCTCACAATAAAATCAACATATAAAAATAAATAAATACAATACAAATACAAAATAGTATAAATATAAATAAAAACACATTACAATCCACTGGTTTCTATAAAAAGAACCCTACCCAAACTGCTAACCCATCCCACCCCACCCCCCGCCAAATGCCTGGCAGAATAGCCTCCCCCCCTCATTCCATCCCTCCCTCCCCCGTCCATTCCACCAAATGCCTGGCGGAACAGCCAGGTTTTACAAGCCTGACGAAAAGTCAGCAGGTCTGGGGCCAGGCAAGCCTCCTCTGGGAGGGAGTTCTGCAGCTGAGGTGTGGCCACCGAGAACGCCCTCTCCATAGTGGCCCTCCAATTTACTTGGGGGACCTCCAAGAAGGTGCCCCCAGCAGACCGCAGGGGCTGATCGAGGACCCAGGGAGTGAGGCGGTCCCGCAGATAGGTCGGGGAGTTGGATGGAATGTTGGGTAGGGCTTTAAAGGTGAGAACCAACACCTTGAATCAGGCCCGGAAGAAAATAGGCAGCCAGCGCAGAGAACAGAGCACTGATGTAATGTGCTCCCAGCGACCCAACCGTGTACGGAGCCGGGTTGTCGCATTCTGCACCAGTTGCAGCCTCTGGACCATCGCCAGGGGTAGCTTCACATAGAGCATGCTGCAATAGTCCAGTCTCGAGGTAACAAAAGCATGAATGTCTCAATATTGACTGGGTGAATGTCTCCTCAGGGTGTGATGCAGAGGTAAAATTTCTAGATGTCGTATATGACTGCTTCTCGAAGAAGTTGGCCTGGAACCTATGAGGAGGAGCTACTTTGAATCTTGTCTTAAGTGGAGCACAAGACGTGGTGCAAAGGGCAATGGTGGTAGAGCCACTTGGTAACAGTGATCATAATCTAATCAAATTTCACATAGCTATAGGAGGGAGATGGAAAAAAAACTACTGCAGAAACATTTATAAAGGGGAGCTATACAAAAATGAGGAAACTAGTTAGAGGGAAACTAAGAAGAGCAATTGTGAGTGTTGAATGCATGCAAGAGGCATGGAGATTATTTTAAAACACCATCTTGGAAGCGCAGATTAAATGTATTCCGCATATAATAAAAGGCAGCAAGAGGACCAAACATCTGCTAATGTGGCTAAATGGGGAGGTGAAGCAGGCTATTAGAGCCAAAAAGGCATTCTTTAAGAAATGAAAAGCCTGTCCTAATGAAGAGAATAGGAAAAAGCACAAGCATTGCCAAATTAGATGTAAAATGTTAATCAGACAGGCCAAGAGGGAATTTGAGGAGCAACTCACTAAAGATGCAAAAAATAAACCCTTTTTCAAGTACATTAGAAGCAAGAAGACTTCTAGAGAGTCAGTTGGGCCATTAAGATGAAATGGGCACTCAGGGAGGATAAGGACATTGCAGAGAAGCTAAATTAATTATTTGCTTTGGACTTCACCGCCGGGAATGTTGGGGAGATATCCATGCCAGACCGAGTCTTAGTACATGAAGAATCAGAAGAACTGTCACAAATAAGTGAGACTCAGGAAGAGGTCACTGTCTCCATTTTGAATTTTCTTTTTCTTACATGGCGGTTGAGGGCCTTCAAGTCCAAAACTGCTCTCCATTTTCCTAGCTTTTTGGAGATCAGAAAAAGAATAGAGGAAAGCCCTGAATAGTGATGGTGTGGCGGCACCCTTTCTATGGCCTTGGTGTCTGCTAGTCTTTTGATCTCGCTGGCCAATGCGAGATGTTTTGCAATGTCCTTTGATCTTGGGGATGCGAGAAACCTGCGCCTGGGGAAGCTCTCTAGCTCGATGGAGTAGCCCTTTTCCACACAAGAGAGGATCCAAGAATCTGTGACTGACTGGGCCCATGCCTTGTGGAACTGCTGGAGTCTGCCCCCAGCCTGTGCATCGGCATAGTCACGATTTTTGCCTTGCGTGACTGGACCCCGCACCTCTTGCTCTGCGTCTATCATATCGTCCTGGTCTGAACCCCCTTCCCCTGAAGGTGAAGTTGGGGGTGTACCCTCTCTGTGATTGGACATGGAACCTCCTGGAGATGCCTCCGAAACCCCTGAATCGAAAGGAATGCCCCCGAAAGGAGCCTCTCTTCGTACTCACTTGTTGGAGAGTTCGTGGTTTGTCTTTACTGGAAGCCTCCTCCAGCACCTTTTCTAAACAAACTCCAAAAAGTTTAGAATCCTTGTATGGGCATGCAGCAAGCAGGTTCTTTGCTGTTACATCCCCATCCCAGGAACGTAACCACACCCTACGCCTGGCCGCTATGTTATTTACCACTGCTCTGGCGAACCATGTTAAAGAGTCTGTTGTTGCGTCTTCCAGGAAAGCTGCAGCCATGCAGATCCTGGAATTAATCCTTTGTGATCTCCTTTTCGAGATCTCGGGGTCTTGCACTTCCTGCATCCAGGCCAACATGGCCCTAGATACATAGGAAGCCGCTATGCTGACTTTCAGGGACGCTGACATGGACTCAGAGCCCTCCTAAGGGTTGTGTCCACTGATCCCGAGGGTGACAATCCCCCTTGGTTGGGAACACTGTTTGCCTAGCGAGGGACACCGCACCCGCATCCAACTTGGAGTTCCTAAACATCGGTTCCTTCTTCCTAGTGAAAGAATATAGGGAATCTTGCGTCTTATTAATCTTATATCCCTTGTCTGGGTGCTTCCACTCTTCAAGGACTAAACGCTCGAAGGCCTTATCAAGAGGGAGTCCCTGATCCCTTCCATGAACTGTCGGGATGTAATGCCTAGTCTCTTCCTCTTGGGAATCTGAAGAATCCCCCTTGGAGGACTTCTCCTTAAGCTGCAGAGTCTTTATAACCTGAGCTACTAGCTCATTTCTGCACTGTGAGGGAAATTGTCCTTCACTGTCTTTTGGGTCAGAGGGTGACTCCCCCCATTCTCCCTCCTCTAAGTCAGAATTCTCTTGCTCTGACTCTGTGGGTGAACCAGACTCTGTCTGCTGCTGGCCAGCGAGGAGCTGTGCAGCCTCTGCAGGCTGTTCCCCCTGCTCACTCTCCTCAGAAGAGAGAGAGGAGCCCAGCAAATCGTCTGTGGCTCCCTCTGGTGGCCGTTTCACCTTCTTT
This sequence comes from Sphenodon punctatus, assembly GCA_003113815.1. Lineage (NCBI taxonomy): Eukaryota > Metazoa > Chordata > Lepidosauria > Sphenodontia > Sphenodontidae > Sphenodon > Sphenodon punctatus. Next base: position 776,430 of record QEPC01004314.1, on the reverse strand, counting down.
TTTGGTGCCCTTAATCTTCCCGCCTTGGTTTTTTTTTTTACTGGGCCCTGAGTGGGTTCTCTTTCTTTTACCTTTTGGCTGTGACAGCTTGCCAAGCACGATCATAATTTCCTTCATTGACTTTGCCAGAGAAGCTAATTGTACCTGTGTGTCCTGGCTTTCTTGTGGGGACGCCGTTGTCTCAGACCCGACTGCGGGGTCTGAAGGGGCAGGTGCAACCTGGCCGTCGCTCATTCTCCTCATGAGGAGTTTGGTCTTGACAACCCTAAGCTTCTCCACACCTTCACTGATTATTATTTTTTAAATTTTGTCACACTCAGAGGAAACGGAGCCCAGCCGTGCTGTCACTGTTCCTCAGCCTCTCCCTTAATTTTGCCAATTAGGTGTGGTCTGAGCTGCAGGGCCCAGCTGCGCTGTCCCTGAGCTCTCCTGCCCTTGTCAATCTGGCTTGATCTGCGCTCCAGGGCCCAGTCGCGCTATCCCTGAGCTTCAGGCGGATGGGAGGGGAGCCGCCTCAGTATGGTTCCCTCGGCTCGCAATAGTCTCCCTGTCAGTTTAACTCCCTTTTTCGCTCTCTCTCTTTTTCTTTTTTTTTAAGCTCTTGCGGAGCCTCTGCGAAGCACGTCCTACCGGTCAAAAGGCAGATGAAGGACTGGGAATATAGCCGGGTAGCTCTGGAGGCGCATGCACACAGAAAAAGACTCATCTGCCTCCTATCGGTCAAGCGGCAGAGCTACCCAGCGGGAGGAGGAGAAGGAGGTAAGAGGAGAAAGTATTTTTTTCACTCACCGCACAATTAATTCGTGAAACTTACTGCCAGAGGAAGTGGTCAAGGCTGTTAGTGTAGCTAGTTTTAAAAAGGGATTGGATAAGTTCTTGGAGGATAGATCCATTAATGGCTATTAGCCAAGTATGTTTTGGGGACGTAGCCTCTTACTCTGGCTGGAACAACAGGGAATAGATTGCCCATTGCGATCTGTCAGGTACTTCTCCCAAGAGAAAGAGATGGGCCACTGTCAGAGACAGGATGCTTGGGCACACTGTGTAATGGCAAGGTATCAGAGAGGAACAGAACAAACTGTCAGTTCCCTTAAGCTAATGTCCAAATTATCCTAATGATCAAATGACCCTCACCAGGTCCCGCAGTCGTGTCAACACTGCCTTGTTATCAATTGTATGAAAGGCTGCTGAAAGTTCTAACAAGATCAGCAGGGTAGAATTCCCCTTGTCAATCTCCAGGTCATTTACCAAGGCCACAAGCACCATTGCCATGCCATACCAAGAACAAAAGCCTGACTGAAATAGGTACAGGAATCCGATAGCATCAACATGAGCCTTGAGCAACCACCTATTCAAAAACTTCCCTAAAAAGCGAAGGTTAGAGACAGGCTGATAGCTGGCCGGGGAGTCAGCTTCTAAAGATGACTTCTTAAGCAGGGCCCAGACAACTGCTGATTTATTTATTTTCAAACTTTTACTACCCTGCCCCTCCTGCCACAGGCAGCTTGGGGCGACTTACGAGGACATCCGACACCGTACCCTCCCAAATGGAGGCACTGACAACCCCAGCCAGCAACGGCCCCAATGCCTCCCGGCTGGCTTTCATCAGCCAGGATGGACCAGGATCTAATTCACAGCTGGCTGCCCTCATTGCCCCAAGCATCTCCCCTGCATCTGTGGATGATAACAACTGAAGCCGATCCAAATAAAAGAGGACAAGACCGAGCTTCCATATCTCCAAACTCTGATTCTGGAGATAAAATGGCAGTGCCCAAGTCGTGGTGAATACGAGTAATTTTGTCTGCAAAGTAGTTAATAAAAATGTCAGAACGGGCATTAAATGACTCCATTTCCATCCGGGTGGAGGCAAACTGGATTAACCAGGCCCCTCACCATCCAAAACAGCTCCTCTGGACGAGACTTTGCAGACGCTATGACTTTGAAGTTGCAACTGGGTGCAATAAACTCCCCTAGCATTCATACAGCAATTGGGTGCAATAAATGCCTGCAATAAATGCCACCTAAGTTCATAAAACTGTAGCACACATGAAAGCTTATCCTCTCATGTTCAACAGAACATTAGTGAAACAGACAACAAAGCTGCTTTTCTCACTTTCCCCATTTGCCAAAATGGGCACTTCAAAACATCAGAATTTCAAAATTATAAAATGGATTTTCAAAAACTAAAAACATGAAATCCGTTCAGGCCACATTTGGATTTTCAAGTACTGCTACATTTGTTGATACAGTTCCCATAACTAAGTCTGAGCAAAAGAAGTCACTTAGGGGAGAAAATGTCATTCTGTCTCCAAAATGCAGACATCTATAATTTTCTTGCTTTTCATCCGATTTGCCTGAAATTGGATAGATTCTATCCTTCACCCACAAGAACCTCTCTACCAAATTTCACAGTGATAGGAGAAATCATCCCGATTTTATAGTGACTAGAACGTTTGTAATTTTAAACACAGTGATGCAGCTGCCTTAACTATTGAACTGCTTCCACAGCTCTATAATAATAGTCTATTTTTAACAGATATCTAGAATGGTAAATTCAAAGTTGGTTGTTGAAAATACCTGCAGTGGAGAGGTCATGTGTTCTTCAGCTTCACTCATTTCAGGAAACGGGCATTGTGGCTTCTCATTCTTTTGATATTCGCGAATCTCCTCCTTAAGCTTTTCCACCTGAAATACAAAAACAGGCCCTTGTATTTCTACTGCACCTTCCTTTGAACAGCAATATAGTTTATAAATCAGAGCACAAATAAGAGCGCCACATGCTAAAGCCCCAAGAGCATCACATGCTAAAGCAAGGATTCTCAACACGGTGCCTGAGAGCACCAGAGTGCTCAGGCAATGTGTGAAAGGGTTCCTGGAGAGGCAAAGCTACTGAAAACAATCAGAATTAATTACATAGCATGTATTTTGGAATGAGGAACTTACCAACTCTAGAAACACTTTTCTTTCTGCATCAAGCGATCGGACCCGGTTGCGTAATGCCAGAATCTCTTTGTCCAGCCTGTTGTTGTGCTCTACGGCCTTTTGCAACTCAGTCGCATCTAGACTCCAGCAAAATATAGGTAAATGCTTAAGACAGCACACTGGTAACAGAGGTCAAGGACAAGCAGTTTGTGGGCACTGTGCAGGAGGAAGGACGTGGGAGATTGGGGAAGGCTTGCTGACACACTCACAGTATTTTGGGGATAGAGTTAAAGTGGTGGATTTTTTTTAATGGACTTCCACTGATTGAGAAATCAATGTTCAATAGCAGGCAGGCTTCTCTCTAGATAAGACAGGCCTTTAAGAGCCTTCAAATAAACAGTGCATAAAAATAATGGTCCAGATTCTCTACTGCACATATGTTGATCCCTGATTCTTGGCGTGAACCTGCTCCAGCCATGGCACAGGTTGCAGTAGCTCAGGAGCTGAGCACGGCAAGAGTGTAACAAGCACCATCCCATCTAAACTGGGGCTGATAAGGGAGAATGACATGGGCGAACCGCCACATTTTTCTAACTCATAGGAAGAATATGGAGAGATGTATGTGAAATTCTATAGTGGAATTTCACCTGTCATGAATGCAGCAAATTTTTACCCCTTAAATTAGCCAAACCAATTATTTCGATTTTGCTCTATGCAGCTGATGTCACATTACTTTCACTTACACAACAGGGATTACAGGGTTGTTTGAATGCCCTTGGCCTACAGTTTAAGTAATGACATGTTGATAAACCACAAGAAATCTCGGATTATAGTTTTGGGGATGAATTCTTCCAAATACAAATGGTTTCTCAACAGCCAGTAGCTAACACAGGTTAAATCTTTTACATATCTAGGAATTTCTTTTAGCAATACTGGGTCATGGTCCTGCCATAAAAGGAGGCTTATATCAAAAGCTAAATGCTCTTCAAGGGGGGTTCTTACATTTTTTGCATACCCTAACAATTGTAGCATAACTTCAGCTATCAAGGTTTTTAAAGCTAAGTCACTGGCTCAAATATTATATGGAGCAGAACTTTGGTTCTACTCGTTCATCAATGACCTTGAAATGATTCAAAACAGGTTTTTTAAGAGGTTGTTACATTTGCTTAATTCTGCTCCCGAGTCTATGGTCTGAGGTGAAACAGACAACAACGGGGATATAAATAATATATGAAAGCCCCTAAACCTAGCCGATAACGATAAAGTATAAGGACCAAGTATCCTAATGTGAATAAAATTTCAATATAATTGTCAAAGTTCAATATTTTAAAAGCATTTATAACACAGAAAATAATCTTAAATATACAGCAAACAAATGAAAAAGAGATGCATTTATTACTTAAAGTGGTTTTCAATCAGTTATTTTAACAAAAGTTTAATCCATGTTATTTCAATTATTCAAAAAGCAAAATATATCTGTTGACAGATGGATCCATTGTTCAAGTCCAATTAACATATTTCACCCTCAGTTGGTCTTCATCAGAACCTCATGAATAGTTAGATAATGACCTATAATTCAATAGATTTAAAAAAAAATAATAATAATTTAGACATGCAACCTTCAATGTGATCAGATTTCCAATTACTAATTAAAAGCCCCTAGTACTATTAAATCTCAAAATTCTTATAAATAAAATCATAATTAAAAATCAAAATCAAAACATTAAAATGAAAATAATCAAAACTAAACCCAAACAAATATAAAAAACAAACTACAAACAAATTAATTGTTTACTGCAGTTGGAAGTGCATGTCCTTATCACAGACATCTGGTGAGCCTTTTGTTTAATTTTAATTGTTTGCAGTTTCTATTTTTTATATTTGTTTGGGATTATATTTACTGTATATTTAAGATTATTTTCTGTGATATAAATGCTTATAAATTATTGAGTTTTGACAATAACATTGACATTTTATTCACATTACGATACCTGGTTCCCCCTGTATTATTATTTATGCCAAACTGAAACAGAGCTGTTCTCCTTGGCCAGTCAAGTCTATATCACAGCTCTTAAAAATTGGGGCAGGGTGTGTAAACTAGCCCCATCTCGATTACCATATCTGTGTCTAATGGAGGAAGCCAATCATGATGGAAGTGGAAAATATAAGTGGTTTAAAACAATTAGCCTCTTACTTTTAAAGTATGGATTTTCTATACCGTAATTATCAATGGGATCATCTATGCATTCTATTAGTTCATTAAACAAAGCATGGCTAATATAGCCCATCAAGATGCTTTAGCAAATAAATTCTGTATTAACGGTAGCTCCTTGGTTTCCTATTCTTAAATTACTTTTTCACATTGAACCTCACTTAGCGCTAATCTCTAATCCTCATGTAGGGCCTTTACTCTGCTACATTTTCAGCTTTTTGAGATTCAGTGCTTCTTAGAGGTAGTCTACGACTTCCTATTGTTCTCATTTATGCCCTTGTAACTTAAAAGAAGTTGAGGATTTGGTATGTCTTGCTTTACTGTTCTTTTTATAAAGAATTAAGATTGAAATAGATTTCCCCATTGTTAGTAGGGTAAGAGTTTTTCCCTCTTGTACAAAAATTAGAAATTTTACTTGCATCTAAAGACGTTTTGATTTTAAAAACAGTGGCTACGTTTGCTTTTTTAATATCTTTTGTCGGCAGAGGTTATTATTTTTAAACAGTAACAATGATTGATGCTTATGTGTTGTTTAATTTATTGTATTTGTTTATTATTTATTGTTTTTAAAATTGAACTGTGAATGGCTAATCGCTAAATCAATATATGATGATGATGATGACCTGTGCTGCCAGGACACATTGCATTGCACACCACTCTGGCTACAGCAGCTCAGTTGTTCCTCGCTAGAGCTGCTGCAGAAATGTCACTCCTAGTTCACCAGCAGCAGTCCCAGATGGGAAGAGACTGGTGCTGTAGCTAGTAGACTGGGAGGGATTGCTACTTGCTGGGCATCAGCACTGATCACCAACAGACAGCAATCACCTCTAGTTCACCAGCATCAGCCCCAGGGAGGCTGCGCCATACATTACGGGAGCTACATGAGAGCCAATACCTAGGACAATTAGTCCAGGCTTCTGAGGTAGCCATCCTAGGATCGGCACATAGTCAGACCCATGTTTCAATGCACAAACATGGGTCAGCAAAGATAGCCAGGGGCTATTTCAGGGCCTCATGAATACTGCACTGCTGCAATTTATGCAATTTTCAAGGAAACTGGAACTTGTCCAAATTTTTGCAGAAACTGCCTCCAGCAGCATGGGATTGCAGCCTGAGCTCAGAGCTAGCTGTCAGGAAGCTTGTGGACTAAGCAGTGATGTGCAGACACTGTGAAGTAGACAACAGAATGCCAGTATTGTAAGCTAACACCATATATTCAGGGTGCCTCTTTGCCACAACTGCCAAGGAACAGCAGCCTAAGAATTCCCACCACCTATACTGGAGAGAAGAGCCACCACAGCAGCTATATTATATTTTGTGTGTTGCTTTTAAGATGTCCAAAACTGGTAAAATGGCATGCTGAAAAATTTACATGATTAGCATAATTTAGATAATTTGCATAATATATTCTGTTTACAACATTTGGAAAACTTTTTGCAAAATATAAAAGGCACTAGCTGTTATGTGTGGAACCTCCTTCAGAGCCTGATTCTGCAAGAAGATGGCAAAACTATTCTGCTTTTTGGAGAATGAGGAATGTTTGAAGAACCAGAACACAACTAACACTCCAGCTCCATTTCTTCCATGCAGGGCCTCTTACTCAGAATGCATCTTTCTACCTCCCTCTAAGTTTTATTTTTAACAAAATAAGCACATTTCAGAACACAATTACAATTCATTTCTTGAACACCCTCCATCTGTAGCCAAGGCCACAATAAGATTTAATTCAATTAATATAGGAAGTGGGACATATTATTTTATCTTGATGAATGTACAGAAGATTAAATTCTCTATGCACAACTGCAGATTCAGAGCTTAATCACACCTCGAGAATACAGTCATACAAAATACTAAAATGTATTAAAAACATAACTAGTGCCATAATGAGTCAAGACCAATTGTCCATCAAACCCAACAATCTGTCATCTGCTTCACAGAAGAACTCAACAGGTTGTGATGGACTAATGCAATCCTTGGCATTCATGTCCCGATCCTGACAGAGGTACATCCCCTAACCCATTTGGCTAATAGCCATTAATGTACCCATCCTCCAAGAAGTTAGCCAATCCTTTTTAAAAACCAGCTATGTCACATCCTCTGGCAACATGTTCCACAAGTCACCCTCCATGTTCTGGATTGGCCCCTGCAGTCCGTCGGGAGCGCTCTTCTTGATGTCCCACGAGTTGCCCGGGGGGCGACTATGGAGAAGGTGTTCTCGGTGACCGAACCTAGGCCGTGGGACTCCCTTCCAGCAGAGGCCCGGGACCTTGTCTCATTTCGTCATTAGACTTGGCTGTTTTGCCAGGCCTTTAGCGATGGGAGGGTAGGGTGGTGGGAAGGGGTTTTTGTTTTGATTCTGTGGCACCCCCTTTTGATTTAGTGATTATTTATTGGTTTTTATTGTTTTATAAGTTTTAAAAATATTTTATACTTGTAAGCTGCCTTGAGCTGCTATATGTTGGAAAGGCGGGGTAAAAATATTGTAATAAAATAAAATAATTTTTTGGTTGCCTTTCTTTTCACCACATGATCGGCGCTGGCCCCGCGGATTTAGCCGATCGCATGGTGAATGTGATTCCCGGCGGGGATTGAGCATGGCAAACATCTGGGGGGGAACTTCCGGTTCCCCAACAGACGTTACGGGACCATTCCCCACCACAGGGTATCGACTGTGGTTGAGCGTGATCTCGTAACGTCTGAAAATACCCTATGACTCCAAGTAGAGCTGAAATGAAAAATCTCTGTGATTGCTGTTTCCAATGAAAACAACTCTTTCACTTTCATTTGCATCAGGAAATCTACAATTTTCAACATTTCCCATGATTTTCTGCTATTTTTCTACCACTTTGGTAATTCCCGGTATCTGTATTTTTCAGTATTATTGGTATTTAAGTATTTCTGCTATTATTGGTAATACTGGAAATTACCGAAAAGTTATGGGAAATCGCAGGCACAGATACCAACGGGATCAGAAGAGGGAAATACAGACAAACGGCCGAAAGTACTCCCAAAAGGTCGGTATTTGCTGATGGAACAAAGTACCTGCTCTCGCTTCAGCCCTACCTCCAAAATCCTTTTCCTTAGTGGTAACACCTAATCTACAACCCAGCATTGTGTGTATAGTTTGGATTATTTTTCACTACATGCATCACTTTGTACTTGTTAACATTTAATTACATCTGCCATTTAGTTGCCCAGTCTTGCAGTCTTGCAACATCCTCCTGCATTTTCATCTGCCATTTAGTTGCCCAACATTGCAGTATTGCAAGATCCTCCTGCATTTCTTCACAATTCACTTTAGTTTTAACTACCTTAAATAACTTCGTGTCATCTGCAAATCTGATCACCTCACTCTTTACTCCCTTTTCCAGGTCATTAATGAATATATTAAACAACACCAGTCCCAGTACAGATCCTGGGGCACCCCATTATTTACTTCTCTCTGTCGTGGAAACTGACCAATTTAGTCCTACCCTTTGTTTCTGATCCTTTAACCAGTTACCAATCCATGACAAGACACTGCCTTCTATTCCAGGACTACCTAGTTTCCTCAAGACTCTCTCATGAGGAAACTTATAAAATACATTATTTCTAGTTCATATTTACCAAAATAGGCATAGGCTACACTGTACCGTATTCACAAGCTGTGATTCCCTGACATACTTCAAAGGATAGATGACAAAGGATCTTTTTCTTTTATCCTTTGATAAAAGAAAAAGATCCTTTGTCATCTATCCTTTGAAGTATGTCAGGGAATCACAGCTTGTGAATACGGTACAGTGTAGCGGCTGTAGCCTATGACTATTTTGGTAAATATGAACTAGAAATAATTAAGATGGCAAGGAACATTAAACAATATTTGCATGGCTTCAAATGGCAACATTTTGCCAGAAATCTTTCCAGGCTTGAGTTTATAATCCTAGTATACCGATAAGTCCCATCTACTATCGCATTCGCTAAAATACAACTTACCACTCTCTTTCAGTTTATTCATCTCTTCCTTCAAACTCTCAGTCATTTGTGGGGCCAACCGCAAAGCTGAGTCTAAAAGAATAATAAAGGATCAGTATTACCTAACAATAGCTGCACTACTCCTTTTTTATTTTTCTGATCACAAGAAACCTATGATTACATTTTAAATTGAGAAAAACATAAAACTGAATCAAAGAGTGCAAAAAGCACAATGCATTATGAAAGCACATTATCTTCAAGATCATTTCATTGATTCAGATGATTTCAGTGAATCACCCGATAAGAAACATCTAACTCTCTCTAAACTTTAACAGGTGGAAAAGGTACCATGAACAAGGGAAGACACTGACTGTAGCACAGATTCCCTACAATAAATCAGAAATCCTACCTGATTTTCTATGAGGGAGCTCAATAAAGTGGATATAGTAAATTCTTAAAGCTACAGGGCTTGAAATATAATTATCACATGAAACTAAAACCTGTGGTACATTTTAATATTACAGTAGAAACCTCCTTGTCTGGACCTCTCAAATCCAGACATGCCTTACATTTCCCCAAAACTCTCACCACACAGTATATTATTACTATCACGGTAAAGCCTTCTGTATCTGTACACTGCTCTAATCGAGACAAAATCACATTTCCTGAAGTATCTAGATCAAGGGGCTTCTCCTGCATTCTGAACCTTAACACTCTAAACAAAGAAAGCACAGAAACACAACAAATATTAAACCTATGCTTATAACACAAAAAGTCAGGCACTAATTTACAGTAATAAAGATTTCAATAATGTACTTGCTAATCCTAGGTTGATTTCTCATTGATTCAGTGCACACAAGGCTCACCTGGGAAAGGAATTCAAATACAGCAGTTCTGTCCATGATTTGGAGACAGTATTGGTTGGAGGCTGTGCACATTGCCGAGTACGTATCCTCTCATGCATGTTTATCCATCAATCAATCAACATAGGATGTCTGAAACACTCTGAGCAGAGTGCCTGCCTCGGAGCCTTTCATTAAAACAGCCTGCAAATGACTGTACTACAAACTGACTGAAATGGTTTATCGAGTCAGAGCGGGTACAAATAAGTCAATGTGGTTGCAGTAATATGATCTGTAAGAGTTTACAATGAAGTCCACAAAAAGAAACCCTCATGCCCATCTGGAGCCTCACTGAAATCAGTGAGGCTACAAATAAGTTCAGGGCCTTCTCCAATGAGTCATATTGAAAAACTGGGACTACTGGCTGGTGTTAGAACTCTTAAACCATAAATCAAACTACTTGTTAGCCTTCTTTTGAATAAACTAAACATAAAGAGCTCCCTTAAGTTTTTGGTAAGGCTTGTTTTTCAATCCTCAAATCATTCTTCTCTAGTTCGTCTTTGTCTCCACTCCAATTCTTCAATATCCTTTGGACACAAAACTGGATACAGTATTTCAGCAGTGGTGTAAGAGGTATCATAAAGAGGGGTAAAATCAGTTTCTTGACTACTATGCAGGTTTGAAATAATTTATTCAGGATTCCGGAGTCACATATTGATGGGGGAAAAAACAAGTTTTTCATGTTAAACAAAGGAAAGATAGAACTTTTCTGCAACCATCCTTACTGGGATGGGCAATGAACCAAAAAGAAGCTGATTTTCAGAAGTCTATGAAAGATACTGGTTCTCCAACACTGAAAATCAGGATCAATTCATATCCTTAAATTTAAACTACATTACCCAGCTTGCTTTGCTCTTTCTTCTGAACATCCAGTTCATCAGTAAGCCTCCGGATCTCTTTGTGAGCCATTTCCAGTCTATGCGCTGCCTCATCCAGGTCTCGCTCCACACGTTCCCGTAAAGCTCTCTCTCTTTCCAGCTCTTCCTTATGAGACTGAAACACAAACCAAACAGTGGAAAGAATAAGGGACATGTTGTTTGCATAAGAAAAGAGGAAGTGCAGCTTGCACTGTTGCAGCAGGAATGCATTATAAAGGCATTAGTAGATGTAAGTGCCATCTCCATTTGTATTTCAGAAACAGAGAGACTTGGCCACTTCAAACATCAAGTTGAGCCTTAAAAACTGGCCTGTCGCCCAGACCCCCAGCCTGCAAAAACACTTTTTCATACAATTTTGCTGCTGAAACTCACTGTGAAGCATTCCATAGACTGGGACACCTTTCTGATAGCTAGTCCTTGAAATTTGATATAGGCAAGAAGCTGCAGACCTGACATGGCCATTCATCAACTAGTGGCTGCATCACTCTTCCATCTCACTGGCAAGTAGTGTATTACGTTCCCCTTTCTCTTACCAATAAGGAGATGGTACATCCTAACATAATGTAGAGTGCTCACATTTCTCCCCCTCTTCCAAGTTCTCTAAGGCTGCCAAATGCCCCTTTAAGTGATCTCTCTTCTATTGGAAGGGCCAGCCCTTATTTCAAAATGTATCAGCGTCACAGAGCATAATGAATGCCCTTCAATGCAACTCTTCAGTGTCCCTTAGTATAAATTTTGATTTGGCAACTGCTGAATGCCCCCAGGACACCCTGTACACAATACTCCACTACAAGTGCTGCACGGCCTTTGGATTATTGCTTTGCTATTTCCCACAGTTCCTAGCAAGGCTTGCTGGAGCATGTGTAGAAGGTTGATGGCATCTAAAGTTTATTTTCATTTTGGGTACCACTGCATGTGCAAAACGATTCTAGCCTGTATGATGATGTGTGTTCTCTCTTCTTCCCCACCCAGAGAGCACTAATATTACTCCACAAAAAGGGAAGAAGAACAGAGTCATGGTTCTACCTACTCACTACTCCTTCCAGTAGTAGACCAAGCAAGTTTTGCATTCTCCAAAGCACACATACTGCTATTATAAACAAGCTCTGGGCAGCCAAGCAAGGTAAGAAAACTACTTGAACACAGTTTGTGCTGTGTAAACAAAGCCAATGAGGAACACTGCTCCTGTGGACATGAGAACCTCACAGACACGTATCAATACATGACAGCCTTCAATTTAACAAAAAAATTCAGGACTTCCCACAGCTGATTTGGAGCCACTGCAGAGAAGACTGATATACACATTGGGTGTTACCAGGCACAACATTAATTCTGTAGAAATCCATCACACGTTGATATTGGGTGTTTTCAGACGTTACAGGGCCGCTTGGCCCCGTACCAAAAACAACCCTTTCATTCCCCGCCGGGGTCACCCCGTCACGCAATATCAGACATGCCGGGGGGATCCCGGTGGGGAATCCGGGAGGGGGCGGGGCCGCGCGGCGCAACGTGCGGCCGCACGGCCCCGCCCCCACCACGCACCCCGCCGCCCGCCCTCCAGGGAGACGGGGGGGGGGGCATCGGGGCCACTGCGGCCGCCGTGTCGGGCCGGATGTGCCGTGGCCCGGGATCCCGCCGGGGATCCCAGCCCGTGGCAACCGGCCAGACGTTACTTTTTTTTTGTCCCCGCTGGGGATCTTTTTGACCACGCTTCCCGGGACATTCCCCCGGCTAGCCCAGGAAGCATGGTTCAAATTGACCCCATGCGGGTATTGACCGTGGCGAACATCTGGCGGCCGCCAAACAGATGTTCGAGCCACAGTGACCACAGGTGGGTATTCACCGTGGTTCACTGTGATCTCGTAACGTCTGAAAATACCCATTGTTGATGTTCTAGAAATCACAGAATCATCATCCAGTATGTGTGGCTGGTTTTATGGGCATTTATGTGGCTAAGTGTTTTCACAGCTCCCTGACAGTTCCCATGATCCCCTCCCACCAGATGTTGGCCAAAAGATCTCCCATAACACAAGGGATCTCTATAGCATCTTCCAGAAACTAGAAAGTGGGGCAGTGGGCTTAGCTACAAATAACAGCAGCTACATACATGTGGTGGCTATAGTATGTACTGTCAGCAACCATGCTTTCTGGGACCACTACACATGTTAAGCATATGGCACAAAACTAAAGCTGAAACGAGATCTTGGTAAACCAAGTAATCTCGGCAAAATCCCAGTGCTTGATCCATAGCAGCACAAACCAAACACTGGGATGTGCTCAACAAGTTCTCAGTGAGCAAAAAATGAGTAAAGAAAACCAAAAACTGACAAGCATTAGCTGGGAGCACTGGGTGGTGAGGGGAGACCTCCCAAGTGCTCCCAGCCAGCTCTTGTCAATTTTGAAGCCCACCGCCCCACCAAACAGGTGTTTGGTGGTGTTGGGGGGAGGGGGGGGGAGCGCACAGCTGCTGATTCCGGCATCCATGCTCCCCAGGCTCTCACCTCACTGCCGGGCTGGAGCTCCTGCTCCCCCAGTCGTTGCTGGCTGCTCTCTGCTCCCTTCTCCTTCTCCTGCCTGCAAACTGCATAACTGAGCCTGGAAACTTCCCTGCTGGGCTTTTTCTGAGTGAGGAGGGAATGGGGAGACCCTTCTCACCTACGTGCAACCCGTTAATGGGTCCATATTCCTGGGGGACTGATATCAGAGGTGCGCACAGGTCTTGCATGTACTTCTGATATCAGTCCCCCTGGAAACGGGGACCCATTTGGGGGTTGTACACAGGCAGGAAGTGGCCTACCCTCTCCCCTCTCAGAAAAAGCCAAGTGGGGAAGTCCAGTTCTGGACACTGCATTTTAAGTAGAACATTGACAAATTGGAACGGGTTCAGAGGAGAGTGATAGAGATGGTCAGGGGTCTGCAAATCAAGTCCTATGAAGAAAGGCTGAAGGAGCTGGGTAGGTTTAGCCTGGAGAAGAAAAGACTACTGGGAGACATGATAGCCGTCTTCAAATAACTGAAGGGCTGTCACATAGAAGATGGTGCAGGCTTGTTCTCTGTTGCTCCTGAAATTTCAGGACTAGAACCAATGGGCTCAAATTACAATAAAGCAGATTTCGGCTAAACATCAGGAAGAACTTCCTAACGGTAAGAGCTGTTCAACAGTGGAATAGACAGCCTAGGGCAGTGGTGGGGTCTCCTTTTGCTGGAGGTTTTCAAACAGAGGCTGTATCTGTCAGGGATGCTGTAGCATTGAGCAGGGGGCTGGACTAGATGACCTCTCAGGTCACTTCCAACTCTTTAGATTCTAAGTCCCCAGGCTCAGCTATGCTGCTCGCAGGCAGAAAAAGGAGAGGGGAGCAGCCAGCAGCAACTGAGACAGTAGGAGCTCTAACCTGGTGGTGAGGCAAGTCAGCTTGGGGAGTGTGGGTGCAGAGGGCAGAGGTTTGACAGTGCTGCCCCCCTAGTACTTCTAAGATGAGAAGTGCTGGGGGTGAGAAATTGCACCAGGACTGCGATCTTGGCCCTGGTGCTCACGTTTCAGCCCTACACAAACCATGTTTGCACAAACAGACATAGCGGGTAAATCATAGAATCATAATCTGGAAGGGACCACGAGGGTCAAGTCCAGACCTCTGCTTGGTGCTGGATTTGCCATTCCTAAATCACCCCAGGCATATGCTCATTCAGCGTCTTTTTAAAAGTCTTCAATGATAAAAAAAAATCACAACTTCCCTGCATAGCCCATTCTACTGACTGACTGCCCTTAGAATCAGGAATTTTTGCCCAATGTTCAATCTGGACCAAGCAAAACTATTAGACTCCCTTGCTGCACCTTGTACCAAATACCTCTTGTTCTGTCCTCCATAGCAAGAGAGAACAATTGTTCTCCACTTTATCTCTGGCAGACTTACAAATATTTGCACTGTTATAATATCCCCCCTTGGTCTTCTTCTCTCCAAGCTAAACATACCCAAACATACCCTTTCAACCTCTCCTCATACGATGTGTGTTCCAAACCCTTTATGATCTTTCTTTGTTGCTCTCCTCTGCACCTTCTCCAACTTCTTAAAATGAGGTGTTCCAAACTAAATGCAGTACTCCTGTTGCGGCCTAATCAGAGCTGAGTAGTGTAGCACAATTACTTCCTATGTTGATGCAGCATAAGATGGCATTAGTCTCCGGTCCAGTCCTAGGCATGTGCGACCTGTGCGGTCACACGTGGCCCCCCACCAGCCAGGGTCCTGCACCTGGGGCCAGGTGACAGTCCCCGCCTGCTTGTTCCTCTCTCCCTTCCTCCCATGCGAGGACAGCAGCCCAATGTTGTTGCTGACTCAGCTGCTGCAAACAGAAAAACAGGATGACGGGGTATTATAACAAATCTACTGCAATATGTGATGACAATCAAAGAGAAGTGATAGAACAACCATTCAAGAATTGATGACAAGTCATAAAGTATCCAATTTGAAATAACAGTGTACAAAGAATAATTTCAAGGTCTTAAATCGTAGTATTCGCAAAAAGGAATATCTTGAAAGGTGTACATAGTCCAAAATGTTTTGACTTCTAGTCTCCATCAGGGACAATCTTATAAACTATTCTATATAACTGAATAAAGCATATTCAGAAGCAATCCTTACAGGCATAATCAGTCTGTATAGCCATTGAATTATTTAACAAAAACCATATTCTCCTCATATTTCTGCATCCTCCTCCTGCTGGGTAGCTCTGCCGTTGGCCGCTAGGAGGCAGATGATCTAATTTTTGTCTGCGCCTGCGTCCACGGAGCTACCCGGCTCTTCGCCAGTCCGTCATCTGCCTTGAGGCCGTTAGGACGCGTGTCGGTTCCAGGAACCTAGGAGAGATCAGTAGGTGTTGTTTTAAGCCTGTTCCTTGGCGGGGCACTTGGGGTTAGCAATCCCGGACACTGTCTCAGGTATCGCTCGGCCAGGCCGCAAAAACTGAGTCACCTTTAAAAATTTTTAAAAAAAACACCCGCCGGCTCCCTCGCAGTCGCCAGGGAGCAGGGGACGCCGCCGCCTCTTTCCTGCTTAGCGGGAAGCAAACCAACTAGCGGCGATCCCCCCACCTCAGTCGGGTCAGGGACAGCGCTGCTGGGCCCCCCCGACAAAGAGCCCCTCCGTTTGTAAAAAATAAATAAATAAATAAAAAAAAAAAAAGAAGGAAGGAATAGAGCTAATTTAATAAAATAATTTGGAGGATGAGCTCAATTGAAGGGCAAACTGCCCCCACCCCCGCAAGCGGGTCGGAGTCACGGTCCCCGCAAGAGGGCTCACAGGCCCCTCAGGGCCCCTCGATGGCTTCCCTAGCCCACACTGTGGGAGAAATCTTGGCCTCCCTGAAGACCCTCACCCAGGCCCAGCACAAAAAAGGCGGGAAAAGAAAATGAGCTTCCCCCGAGCCTGGGCCTGCAAAGAAATGCTTGAGGGCAGGAAAGTCCTCAGGGACTGGCAGGAAGACAAAAGCCCCACTAGGGGGAGCTAGGGGACAGAGTTTCTCTTCTCCTCAGGATTCTGAGGTGAAGGAACAGAGGGGGGAAAAGGAACAGGCCTCCACTTTTCATTCACTGTCCCTGTCTACCTCAGCATCTGACTCTTCCCAGGAGGAGTCTGGAATGGAGGAAGGGGAATGGGTAGAGCCTGCCACAGACCCCAAGGATAGGGGGCGTCAATTCCCGGCCCACTATAGAGAGGAGTTACTCTCTCAAGTGATTAAAAAGCTCCAACTTAAAGAAAAAAAACCCAAAGGGGACTCTTCCGAATCTCAGGAGGAGGAAGAGACTAGGGATTACATGCCTTCAGTGCATGGTAAAGATCAGGGCATGCCCCTCGACAGGGCTTTCGAAAGAATTGTCCTGGAGGAGTGGAAACTCAAAATGAATAGAACCCAGGAGGCCCTGTACTCTTTTTCTAGGAAAAAAGAATCTTTGTTCAAGAGCCCAAAGATAGATGCAGCCGCTGCCTCATTAGCCCGACAGACGGTTTTCCCAACGGAGGGGGACTGTCATCCTAAAGACCCTACAGATAGAGGGGTAGATTCAGCACTAAGAAGGGCTGTGGAGTCCACAGCTGCCTCCCTGAGAGTAAATATAGTGGCATCCTACGTTTCAAGGGCTCTCCTTGCGTGGATGAAAGAGGCACAGGACCCAGAGATTTCAGATAGAAAGTCGCAAAAGCTATCTTCCCTCATCTGTATGGCCACTGCCTTTCTGGCGGATGCAACCACAGATGGCCTCTCTTGGTCAGCTAGGGCAATGGCAAATGGGGTAGCAGCCAGACGTAGGGTATGACTCCGCTCTTGGCAGGGAGATACGACAGCCAAGAATCTCCTGACCTCTGCCCCTTACAAGGGTTCAAAACTCTTCGGCATCTGCCTTGAGAAAGTCCTGGAGGAAGCAAATTCAAAGGATAAACCCAAGACCCTCCAACAAGTGACCCCTAAAAGGGTTTTTTTTAGAGGCCAGCCCTTTAGATTCAGGGGTTTTGGCTCTAACAGGAGAGGGCATTTTCAAAGCCACAGGGAGTTTGCTTCAAACTTCTCTTTTCGTGGGAGAGGTTTCAGGGGGAGCAGATTTGACAGACGAAGATCCAGGGGAGCCACTTCCTCTCAGACCAGACAGGATTCCTGACTACTCCGCCCCAGGAGTGGGACGCAGACTACAACAATTCAAGACGGAGTGGCAAAACTCGGTCTCCGATGCCTGGGTAGTATCCTGCGTCTCAGATGGGTACCGCATAGAAGTAGAACGCTCACCAAAGCAAAGATTCATAGCTTCCCCGACCTCAAGAGATCCAGAGAAACATCTAGCCCTGGTATCGGAGATACGCAGGCTTCTGGAGATTCAGGCTATAGAAAGAGTTCCCAAGCAAGAGCATTTCTTGGGCGTCTACTCCATCTTGTTCCTAGTGGAGAAGAAGCTGGGAAAATGGAGGGCCGTCCTCGACTTAAAAGGCTTGAACAAGGTGGTAAAGAAGAAGAGATTCAAAATGGAAACAGCCCTGTCAGTATGCCGGAACCTGCAGAAGGACGACTGGATGGCTTCCCTGGACCTCAGGGAAGCTTATCTACATGTCCCTATATGGAATCCACACAAAAGATGGCTCCGATTCTCATACAACAGAGATCACTGGCAGTTCAGGGCCCTCCCATTCGGACTCTCCTCGGCCCCCAGAACCTTTACGAAGATCTTGGCTCCGTTGATCGGCAATCTCCGCAGCGAGGGCACTCATATCTATGCTTACCTGGACGACATACTGATCAGGGGCAGCTCCCCTGCAGTGGTGGAAGAGCACCTGAACAAGACCATTGCATACCTGGAAAGACACGGCTTCATCATAAACAGGGAAAAGAGCCACCTCATCCGGAACCGCAGGCTGGAGCATCTAGGTATCCTAATAGATACTTCCTCCAATCGAGCTTTCGTTCCACCAGAGCGGAGGAAGAAAATCCTGAGTCTGATCAAGTTACTCCAGCGGAAATCTCGAATGAGACTCAAAAAGCTGGCGGGCCTCCTGGGACTCCTAGTTTCTTGCATAAGTCAGGTGACTTGGCGACTTTTCAACCTTCGCCCCTTGCAGAAGCAGCTAAGCGGTATGCAGAGAGAGCTCACTCTGGGGTTAAACCCATGGGTGCCTGTTCCACCAGGACTAAAACACTCAATGTCCTGGTGGTTAAATCCAAAAATCTTTCAGGCAGGAGTACCACTTTCAGAGCCAGACAGAACAGTGTTAACAACCGATGCCAGCCTCCAGGGGTGGGGAGGGCACTCAGAGATTCACTCAACCCAGGGGCTGTGGTCCAAAACGGACTCCAACAAGTCGATCAACTACCTCGAGCTCAAGGCGATCCGCCTATCCCTGCGCCAACTTCTGCCGACTTTCCCTTCGAGTCATCTGCTGATATACACAGACAACATAACGACAAAGGCGTATATAAATCACCAAGGCGGATCGAGATCGAGGGAATTACAGCGGGAGTCAGTCAAGCTTTTCAGGTGGGCCCAAACACACCTATCTTCATTGAAGGCTTTGCACATCAAGGGTCTGGAAAACAAGAGAGCCGACTGGCTGAGTCGCCAGACTTTGGACCCCCACGAGTGGACCCTGGACAGATCAGTGTTCCAGCTGATTGTAGATTGGTTCGGGTTACCCGTGATGGATCTGTTTGCGACAAGGGAAAACACTCAGGTCCCGCGATTCATGTCGCAAGGGTGGTGTCCGGAAGCGGAGGGCTTCGATGCGTTGAACCGTCCTTGGCCAAAAGGCCTCTTGTATGCCTTTCCTCCAATTCCCTTGATCCAGAGGACCATAGCCAAGGCAATCAGGGAACAGGCTCATCTGTTACTGGTCACCCCGTGGTGGCCCAGGAGGCCGTGGTTCTCCGAACTCATAGAGCGCAGCCATTCACAATATCACAGACTACCACTGATCACATCTCTGATCACCCAAGGTCCAGTCTGCTCAGCAGAAATACAGACATTAAAATTAACAGTGTGGAGCTTGAACGGGCAGCACTGAAGAAGAAAGGATATTCGGAGGCAGTCCTGAATACTATCCAGCATTCCAGAAAGGCGGCCACAAGAAGGAGTTATCAAGCAACCTGGAAAACGTTTGCTGCCTGGTCGCTTCAACTAGATAGGGACCCTACCAGGGCAGGGGTAGCACAGGTCTTAGAATTCCTGCAACTGGGGCTGGAAAAGGGACTTACTGCCAACACGTTAGCCAGGCAGGCAGCTGCCATCGATTCGGTCCTTAGGCCAGTATCAGGCAGGATAGTATCTTCTCACAAGAATGTGCGGAGATTTCTTAGGGCAGCTAGATTAATTTGTCCTCCAGTGGTACATAGAGTGCCCTCTTGGGATTTGAACTTGGTCTTACAGGCCATGACAAAGCCTCCCTTGAGCCTTTGAGACATATTTCATTATATTTATTGACACTAAAAGTGATTTTTCTCGTTTCAGTTACTTCAGCGAGATGGGTTTCCGAACTGGGCGCTTTGTCCATGGAGGACAACTTTTGTATTTTCAGAAAGGACTCGGTCACTTTGCGCCTGGATCAGGCCTTCCTTCCTAAAATTAATACCATGTTCCACAGGTCCCAGGAGGTTATTTTGCCTTCCTTCTGCCCAAACCCTGTCCACCCAAAGGAGCGGGCATGGCATACCTTGGACCTCAGGCGAGCCCTTAAAATCTACTTAGCTAGAACCAAAGGGTTCCGGCTATCTACGGCCCTATTTGTCAACATTAGGCCAGGATACCAGGGGCGCAAAGCTTCTAAAACCCTGATCTCTAAGTGGTTGAAGCAGGGCATTATTGAGGCGTATAAGGCTAAAGGAAAAGCCCCTCCCCTCCAGATGTGGGCACATTCTGTGCGTAGCGCTGCCACTTCGTATGCTTTTAAAGCGAGAGCCTCATACGAGGAAATCTGCAGGGCTACGTGGTTCTCCATACATACATTTGTGAGGCACTATAAAATAAATGTTTTTCAATCTGCAGAGGTTGCTTTCGGCAGAAGGGTGTTGCAAGCGGTACTGGAGTCCCCCAGTGCTGTTGGCTCCCACCCTTAAAGATTTTCAGGAGTGCTTGGGTACGTCCCAGCAGGAGGAGGATGCAGAAATATGAGGAGAAAAGAGAATTGGTAGCCTACCTTAGGTGAATTCTTTTCTCTCATATTCTCTGCATACTCCTCCGCCCCTCCCTGCCAAACAGCACGATTTTTTGTTCAGGGGGCTAGGGGGACTGGTACCTTACTCATTGTTTTTTAGGTGTCTTCCTTATTGGGGTAGATATTACAGTATTAGTGTTATTATATAGTTCAAGGGAGTTAACCATTATTGTTCTAGTGTTATATGTATATTAAAAGAAGGTTATAGCTTGTGAACGGACTGGCGAAGAGCCGGGTAGCTCCGTGGATGCAGGCGCAGACAAAAATTAGATCATCTGCCTCCTAGCGGCCAACGGCAGAGCTACCCAGCAGGAGGAGTATGCAGAGAATATGAGAGAAAAGAATTCACCTAAGGTAGGCTACCAATTCTCTTTTCCATACCTCAGATGTTTGGATTTTACCAGATGTGAATGTCAAACCAAAACTCAATACAACACAAACAGCTTATATCTCTCTCCAAACGGTAAACTGACCAAAAATCTATTATAATTAAAAAAAACCAAACATGTTAGTTATTACTCATGTAAATGTGTATAATCTATTACTACAACACTTTAAAAAGGTGGCGGGAAGGAAGAGAGTGGGGAAAGGAAGCAAGGAAAAAAAGAAAAGGAAGAAAGGGAAACAAAAAAGATAGAGGGACAGGAGGGGAAAAGAAAAGAAAGAAAAAACAGATTCGGGGGAAGAGGAAAAAGAAAGGGTAGAGAGGAATAAAAGTGGGACAAAAGACGTAAGGAAGGGGGGGAAAGTAGGGAAGGAAAAAAGTAAAAGGAAAGGAAGAAACAAAAACAAAAAGGGTGAGGGACAAGAGGGGGGGGAAGGGTTTGGTGGGAAAGAAAAGAGAAAAAGAGAAGGGTAAGGAAAGAAAAGGAGGAAAAATGTAGGACAAAAAAGAAAAGAGGAAAAGCAGGGGGGGGGGAGACTAGACTTAATTTACCCAATAGAAGTCTCAATCTAAACTCTCAGTTCTTCAAAACCAGAAGAAACTGATCCACTGATGCAGGCTATAAATTTGAATCTGATAGGTTATATCAGGAATTCTGCCTTAGGGGCTATCCTACAAGATATTTAGATGTGGCACGATCCAAAACCTCCACATTTTTAGAGAGATAACTTTTAGATAAACCTCCAAGAAGCTCTACAGACAAGATAATTGTTTGCTCCTTGACATTTGGCCATTTATCTACACAGATTCATTCTGTTATATTGAAATATTGGCAGTTAGCTGCACACATTCCTTTCTGTGACTTATCGCCGCTCTTTGCCTATAAGTTTACTAAGAATTTGAAAGAATACTTGGTGAGGGCTGATCTAAAACCTGCAGTTTTACAGCAAGATACTAGATGGTTACCCAAACCTATGGGTCATTTTAAATGTAGCAAATGTATAGAATGCAAACATGCAAAACATTAAGTCCTTTGTATGGAACAGTATTACCATACCTACTGTTTAAAGTCATGTACTACTTGCAACACAGAAAGGGTTATTATAATATTTATGCCCTTGTGACAAGCTATATGTAGGGAAAGTCACAAGAAAACATAAGGTAAGGACTGGGGAGCATTCAAGCTGTTTGAGAAGACAAATTCAATCAGCCCCCTTGGTTCAACATTATGCAGAGATGCAGCACAATTGTACTGATCTTACATTTTGGGCAACTGAGAAACTGGATAATACCAGTGACATTAAAAGAAGGATTTTACAAATGGAGGCATTTTGGATATCACAGTTAAATACTGTGTTCCCTCATGGTTTGAATGACTAGAGCTAAACTGTTTCCTATAGGTGAAATATTTCATTGTAATTAGTGGCTTTTTGTATTCTAATTGATCTTCCTTATGTTTTCTTATGCTTCTTGCTAACATCTTGTATTAAGTGCCAAACCAAATTGAGATGCACACACAAAACCACACGTATATATATAGGATTCACCTGGTGGAAAGTGTTGGGAATTTTTATTAATGGTTAGAAAAATCAAAACCCCAAAAGCAGCTTGAATTGTTAGTAGCAACAGCTTAGTAGTAATCAACACCTTGGAGATTGTTTCTAGGTTAAAGTAAACTACTTTATTGAGAAGTACATTGTGATAGGAAAGGCCTATCCCTAGTCTTACTAGCTAGGTGCCACCAGCATGGTGGCCAGACATGTTGAAGGTCAGAGAGAGAAGTTAGGAATGGCGAAAGGTCAGGAAGAAGGAGGAAGTCCAGTAGGAGCTTCCTGGGCACATCCCACCTGGGAGGGGGCTTAGAAGCAGAGATCAGGAAAGGTTAAAGTGACATTCACACTAACTCACTATCTCTACTCCCAAATGCCCCTAGTGGTCATTAGGGTTTGTTGGTGCAAAAGGTGATGTCATCTGGAGCTGTTTTTCCAACACCCCTTCTCATCGCCTGTCGCACCGGCTCACGACTCCCATTCGCTCACGTAGCATCTGGAATCGATTCCTTGGTAGTGGCTTGGTCAGTCCATCTGCCACCATTTCTTCAGTTGGGCAATACTTCAAGTCAATTAGCCCTTCTTCCTGTGCCTCTCGAACATAGTGGTACTTTATGTCAATGTGCTTCGTTCGAGACTTGGACTTCTCCATTTGTGAGAGCTTAATGCAACTCTGGTTGTCCTCAAACATCGTGGTAGGCTTTGGCTCTTCAATTCCAAAGTCCAACAGCAGCTTGTGTATCCACACAGCTTCCCTGCATGCTTCACTAGCTGATATGTATTCTGCTTCTGTTGATGAGAGTGTAACAAGTGACTGCTTCCTGCTAGTCCAACTTATGGCTCCATCTCCATAGAGAAACAGGTGTCCACTGGTGGACTTGCGATCAGCTATGTCTTCAGCCCAATCTGCATCCATGTATCCCACCAGTCTAGGGTTGCTGCTTACTGGAATCTTCAATGCGTAGTGCGCGGTACCCTTCAGGTATCTCCCCAGTCTCTTGACTGCAGTCCAGTCATTCTTGGTTGGGGCACTTACTTTCCTGCTTAAGATTCCCACCGCTGTGGCAATATCTGGCCTTGTCACTGTGGCTATGTACAAAAGCTTGCCAATCGCTTTTCTGTACTGGTTGTTGCCTGCCAGAGGCTCATCATCTTCCCTTTGTTTCAGGAAATTGACATCCATTGGTGTACTGACCTCATTGGCATCTGTCAGTCCCAGACATTCCAAAAGATCCTTGATCTTTGCTTTCTGGTTGAGAAGATAACTTCCATCTTCTTCTTTTTCTATTTGAATGCCAAGGTAGTGTGAGATGCTTCCAAGTTCCTTCACCTCTACTTCCTTGTTTAGGTGCTCAACAATCTCGTGACTGTCTTGCTCCTGTTCACAACAGATGATCAGATCATCAACATAAGTCAGGATATAAGTCCACTTATTGTTTCTGAATCTTGAGTACAGGCAGGGGTCAGCTTTTCCTTGTGTGAACCCTTCCTTAAGCAGTAGCTGATTCAGTTTCTCATTCCATGCTCTAGCTGCTTGCTTCAAGCCATAAATGCTCTTCTGGAGTTTGCATACAAGCTTCTCCCTTCCAGGTTGCTCGAAGCCTGGTGGCTGCTGCATATAGATGTCTTCCTCAAGTTCTCCATTCAGGAATGCAGTTTTGACATCTAAATGGTTAACATGCATCTTTCTGGAAGCTGCTATGCTAAGTAGTGTTCTGATGGAAGTGTGCTTGACAACTGGTGCAAATGTTTCATCATAGTCTTCTCCATATATTTGGGAGTATCCCTTGGCTACTAGTCTGGCTTTGTAGCGCTGTACATCCCCTTCTGCATCTTGCTTGATTTTGAAGACCCATTTGCAACCTACAGGTTTTCTTCCAGCAGGTAGTTCCATAAGTGTCCAGGTTTTGTTCTTGTGTAGAGATTCAATCTCTTCCTTTGCTGCTTTCCTCCATTTTTCAGCTTCATGGGTTGGCATCCTGTCAACATCCTTCCATGTGCTGGGTTCTTGCAGCTCTGCACTTGTGGTGAGGTAGGAGTATTTCAAGGGTGGAACTCCTTTGTTGGACCTCTGTGAGCGCCTGGGTTCTGGCTCAGCTTCTGTGACCCCTTCTGAATCTGCAGCTTCTGTAACCCCTTCTGAATCTGCAGCTGGTTCTGGTTCACAGCTTGGCATTTGGTAGCTGAAGGCCTGCTCACTTGGTTCCTCTTGCATCTGGATCCTTGGCTCCAGGTCTGGTAATTCACCTTTGGTTGGTCTGTGTCTTTCATCAAAGTACACAACATTGCAAATTTCAATATTACCAGTTTCAACATCAAGAATTCTGTATCCTTTGCCTCCTAAAACATATCCACATAAAACTCCTTTCTTGCTTCTGCAATTCAACTTGTTTCTCTTTGCCTTTGGTATATATGCATACACATCACAACCAAAAACTCTGATGTGATTTAGGCTAGGCTTGTGTCCAAACCACAGTTCAAATGGAGTTTTCTCTATGGCTTTAGTTGGCAATCTGTTCTGCAGATAGCTGGCAGTCATCACTGCTTCTCCCCAGAACTTGCTTGGCAAACTTGCATCTTTCAACATACATCTTGCCATCTCCATTAGGGTTCTATTTTTCCTTTCTGCAACACCATTCTGCTCAGGAGAGTATGGGGCTGTAGTCTCATGCTCAATTCCCTGTTCTCTCAGAAAGGATTTCATTTCGTTTGAGGTGTATTCGCCTCCATTGTCTGACCTTAGTCTCTGAGGCTTTCTCCCAAACTTGTTGCTGACCAATGCAACATACTCTTTAAACTTTTCAAACACTTGACTTTTCTCTCTCAAAGTGTAAACATAGGCAAATCTTGAGAAATCATCAATAAAAGTAACTATGTACAGGTTTCCTCCAATGCTCCTTTGCAGAGGACCTGATACATCACTGTGAATCAACTCTAGAGGGCGCTGAGACTTTCTCTCCTCTAGCTTGTGGAAAGCTGGCTTAACACTTTTTGCAGAAATGCAACATCCACATTTGTCTAAGTTCTCAGTACACAGTTTCAGTTTAAAGTCTTTAATTAAATTCCTCTTCTCAAGTTGGCGAATTGAATTAACATCTCTATGTCCCATTCTGCGATGCCAAGTTTTATCACAGTCTCTGTGGGTGCACTTGAGATTGCTTGCTAAATTTGCATTTTCACTGACACTATGGACTTCAAAGAGCTCACTATCTCCCAGAGATGCATACAGGATTGAGTCACCATCTCTTGTTACAAGGCAATGATCATCCATGAATTCAAACTTGCAGCCATTTTTCACTCCATATTTCACAGAAATTAAATTGTTTTTCAACGAGGGCACATACAGAGCCTTATGTATGATTACTTGTTCAATTTCACCATCTGGGAGCTTACAAAAGATTTTTGCTTGACCACGCCCTTCTGAAAAGACCTTTCTCCCATCTGCTAGAGAAATAGGTACTTTGTGATCCAATTCAATTTCTGAAAACATTTCTATATCCTTGAGGAGATTTTCAGTTGCTCCAGAATCAATATAGATCACATCATCTTTTACTTTTGACATGGCGTTAAAACCTTTAATTTTCTCTTTCTCCTTCTGTTTAGAGCTAGCAGTTTTCTCCAGGCTCTCTGTCTGGCTCTTAATGGGCGATTTAGATTTCTCCATTGTTTTGGCACTTGGGCAATTAACACGTAAGTGTCTTTCACTACCACAGGAAAAACAAGTCTTCAACTCTCCTTTCTTTGAGCTAAAGGCTGTAACTTGATCTGCAGAGGTTTGCTTTGCCCTTTTGATAAAGCATTCATGCAACTTGCTAGATAGATAGTCCAATTCAATAACTTTATCTGAAATATCTATAGCAGTTTTCAAATATTCATAAGAAGCTGGTAAAGAGTTCAAGACAAAAGCCACAATCCCAGTGTCTCCAATATCTATTCCCAAAACCTTCAGTCTTCTTGCTAGGTATTGTATTTCACTTAAATGGTCAGTAGGGTTTTCATCCTCTCTCAGTTTCATATTGCACAGTCTCTGTATTATAGAGATGGCTTCGCTGGGGCTCTTTCTGTTATAAAGAGTTTCCAGCCTTTTCCAGATTTCACTGGCTAAAGTAACATTTTCAAAATGTATAAACAGCTTAGGACTTACATTGATTCCTAGAATCCCAAGAGCTTTTTCATTTTGTCTGTCCCAATGCTTTTGTTCAGCTCCTGCAGCCGTTGGTCTTTCTGTTGTTAGCACCTCATAAAGACCTTGACTCTTCAAGCAAGATTGCATGAGGAAACTCCACTCTTTGAAATTCGCTCCTTCCAGCTTTGGAATGTTGAAGTTCCCTTGAGTTTTCTCCATGCTGCTTGTCTTGTTCCAAAACAAAAACCAGGTACAAAAATAAGCTGTGCTTTTCTCCAACGAGATTCAATTCGGATTCCAAAAAATCTGTTAGGATCTTCAGGAGGATTCTGGGCCCATAACGCTATGTTGGGAATTTTTATTAATGGTTAGAAAAACAAAACCCCAAAAGCAGCTTGAATTGTTAGTAGCAACAGCTTAGTAGTAATCAACACCTTGGAGATTGTTTCTAGATTAAAGTAAACTACTTTATTGAGAAGTACATTGTGATAGGAAAGGCCTATCCCTAGTCTTACTAGCTAGCTGCCACCAGCATGGTGGCCAGACATGTTGAAGGTCAGAGAGAGAATTTAGGAATGATGGAGAATGGTCAGGAAGAAGGAGGAAGTCCAAATAGGAACTTCCTGGGCACATCCCACCTGGGAGGGGGGCTTAGAAGCAGAGATCAGGAAAGGTTAAAGTGACACACACACTAACTCACTATCTCTACTCCCAAATGCCCCTAGTGGTCATTAGGGTTTGTTGGTGCAAAAGGTGATGTCATCTGGAACTGTTTTTCCAACAGAAAGGAGGTTTGTCTTTCATTCTGCTGAGAGGAATCTGTTGAGACCCCAAGCTTTGGAGAACTGGAGTTTAGATTGAGACTTCTATTGGGTAATTTAAGTCTAGTTTTTGCCCCTCTGCCCCCCCTTCTTTCCTCTCTTCTTCTTTTTTCTTTTTTGTCCTACTTTTCTTTTTTCCTTTTTCTCTTGTTACGCTTCTCTTTTTCCCCGCAAACCTTCCCCCACTCTTGTCCCTCTACCTTTTTGTTTTCATTTCTTCCTTTCCTTTCCCCCCCCCCCTTTCTCCCCTTATGTCTTTTATCCCACTTTTTTTTCCTCTCTACCCTTTCTTTTTCCTCTTTCCCCCCCCCCGGATCTGTTTTTTCCCCTTCTCTATTTTTCTTTCTTTTCCGCTCCTGTCCCTCTATCTTTTTTGTTTCTCTTTCTTCCTTTTCCTTTTTTCCTTACTTCCTTTCTTCCTCCCACCCACCCCTTTTTTAAAAAAGTGTTGTAATAATTGATCATACACATTTACATGAGTAATAACTCAATGTGGCAGACCATCTCCTGACGGGAACAGGCCGCTGAGAGCACAACACCAGTGCTCCATTCTCTGCACTGGTTGCCGGTTGCCTACCGGGCCCGGTTCAAGGTGTTGGTGTAGACCTTTAAAGCCCTATACAGCCTGGGCCCCACCTACCTGCAGGACCGCCTCACTCCCTGGGTTCTGAAACGGCTGCTGCAGTCAGCCGGAGGCAACCTGTTGGAGGTCCCCCGTGTTCAGCCGGGGGTCACACTGGAGAAGGCATTCTCGGTCGCTGCACCTCAGTTGTGGAACTCCCTCCTGGCAGAGGTTTGTTTGGCCTTCCCTCCTTCAGGCATCAGTGTAAGACTTGGCTGTTCCGCCAGGTGTTTGATGAGAGAGATGGGTAGGGGGAGGAATGGGATAGGGTTGAAGTGGGGTGGGGGTGGGGGATTGATTATTGTTTGCTTTAAGTTATATGTATTTTTTGTGCTTTTATATTGTACGCCGCCCCGAGCTGCCTTTGGCAGGAGGGGGGCGGAATAAGAAATCTTTTATTATAATATTTATTTATTTTTTAAAATTGTAATAGATTTTTGGTCAGTTTACCGTTTGGAGAGATATATAAGCGGTTTGTGTTGTATTGAGCTTTGATTTGACATTCACATCTGGTAAGATCCACACATCTGAGTTATGGAATATGGTTTTGTTAAATAATTCAATGGCTATACAGACGGATTATGCCTGTAAGGATTGCTTCTGAATATGCTTTATTATTCAATTATATAGAATAGTTTACAAGATCGTCCCTGATGAAGACTAGAAGTTGAAACATGTTGGACTATGTACACCTTTCAAGATATTCCTTTTTGTGAATACTATGATTTTGGACCTTGAAATTATTCTTTGTACACCATTATTTCAAATTGGATACTTTATGACTTGTCATCAATTCTTGAATGGTTGTTCTATCACTTCTCTTTGATTGTCATCACATATTGCAGTAGATTTGTTATGGTACCCAATCATCCTGTGTTTTTGTTTGCTTGAGCTTTGTACAGATTGTACCTTATATTGTCCCTATTGGTACTGTTCAGCTGCTGCAAAGGCAGCCGCTACAATTTAAATAACTCCCCATGCTCCGTGCGCACAGTGGGGGTGGGGGCTGGCTGCCTTTTTCCTATTCTTGTATGCTGGGAAATGTAGTCCCAGGATGCTAGACTAGGAAACTGGTTTTCTAGTTTCAGTTTCCTAATCCAGCATACATTAGACTACATTTTGTAGCATGCAAGAATAGGAAAATGCTGTGGCCCCACCCCATGCAGCAGCGTGGGCAGTGGCAGCAGAAGCATTGTGAGGGAGGCGAGCAGGTGAAGGGGCAGGGGACCTGCCCCAGTGGCAGGCAGCACAGCACAGTTCCTTCTCCCTCCCCCCCCGGAGTGTAAATATGTGTTTGGATGCGTGAATGACTGTCTGTGTGATGACTAGAGTGAGAGAGGCGTGTGTGTGATGTGAGCAGGGAGAGGAGAGTGTGTGGTGATGATGAGTGAGAGGTGTGCATGTGTGATAGTGTTTGTGTGTCTGTGATGAGTAGAGATTCGAATGTGTGTGTGTCTGTGTGATGAGTGAGATCAGCATATTGATGACACTGCACAGCACACCATACTATCTCACAACCTCACCCGGCGGCTGCATATACACACTGCATATATAAGATGAAAGAGAGAAAGATACAAGTGTGTGTGTGTGTGTGCGTGTGCACACGTGTGTGGAGAGAGAGAGAAGTGTGTGTGTGAGAGAGAGAGAGAGAGATGAGTATTTGAGTCTGTATGTGAGAGGG
The DNA here is from genome assembly GCA_003113815.1 of Sphenodon punctatus. Lineage (NCBI taxonomy): Eukaryota > Metazoa > Chordata > Lepidosauria > Sphenodontia > Sphenodontidae > Sphenodon > Sphenodon punctatus. The sequence goes on along the minus strand of QEPC01004314.1, from coordinate 746,700 downwards.
TGTTACTCACTCCCCCTGTATCCTCCCTTCCATGACTGTCCCCTCTCCCCCATGGCTCCTGGAAGAGAGGATGGAGCCATCACCACCAGCCCTCCAAGAAGACCTAGGCCCAGCAGCATCTGACGTAAGGGCAACCCAGCCAAGAAAATACCTTTTCCCCCTCCTCCTCCCCCAATCGAGCACCCAGACAGCCCTATCCCCCAATGTTCCGTATGTGCAGTGCTGCCCTCCCCCTCCCGCCATTCCTTCCTTGTGTTGACAGGGTGGGGGGCACTGTGGGAGGAAAGGTGGGGAGGGGTAGACGGGGGAAACTGGGTGGATCTGTGGGATGGATGTGTCAAGGGAGTGCTGTGTGTGGGAAGCTAATGGGTAAGTACTAGGGTGCTGTTATGGTGTGTGCGCAGGCATGAGGGCAAAATATGCAAATTATCCCCCCCCCCCAAACTGTTGCATATGGCCCCGCAAACCCTGGGGCCGGTCCTGGTTAGTCTTTGCAGCAATATCACACTGCTGACTCATGTTTGGTTAGTGATTCACAACTACTCCTAGATTTCTCTCTGCCATTATTTATTTATTTTAATTATTTATACCTCGTCTCTCCTGCCTAGGCAGCTTGAGGCAGCTTACAAAAGTTAAAATATTTAAAAATATACATAAAATACATAAGATACATAAAAAGGAAGCGTAAGAATAAGAAAATAAAAAATCCATTCTCCCCACCCACCCTCACCTTTCACCAAAGGCCTGGTGGAGCAGCCAGGTCTTGCACTGTCGTCGAAATGACTTGGGCCTCCACCGGAAAGGAGTTCCACAACTTAGGTGCTGCCACCGAGAACGCCATGTCCATTGTAGAACCCCACACCACCAAGGGAATATCAAGAAGGGTGCTCCCGGCAGACCGCAGAGGTCGATCCAGGGCATGGAGAGTGAGGCGGTCTCGCAAATAGGAGGGGCCCAGACCGAAAAGGGCTTTATAGGTAAGCGCCAACACTTTGAATTGGAAGACTATCGGCAGCCAGTGCAGAGCTCGGAACACTCGTGTAATGTGCTCACGGCGACCCATCCCAGTAAGGAGACGAGCTGCTGCATTCTGTACCAGCTGCAGTCTCCGGACTGAGCCATGCTACTACCAATCCAGTTATTCCCCATTTTATATGCCTGTATTTGGCTTGTTTGTTTTTTGTCTATGTGCATAACCTTACATTTGTCCTTACTGAATTTCATTTAATTGATTACAACCCAGTTCTCCAACTTGGTAAGATCGTTTTGAATTTTTATCTCATCCTCAAGAGTGTTAGCAGTCCCTCCCAAGTTTGTGTCATCAGCAAATTTCACAAGTATACCTTCTATGCCTTCATCTAAATCATTAATAAAAATGTCGAATAACGCCAGTCCAGAACAGACCCTTGAGGAACTCCACTTGAGATTCTCAATCTGATACTGACCCATTAATTACTACTCTTTATTTGCAAACATTCAACCAGTTGTCTGTTCACCTTATGATTGTTCACTTTAGGCTACATTTCTGTAAATTCCTTATGAGGATATAATTAGAGACAATGGGTATTTTAAGACGTGACAAGATCACGCTCAACCACTGAGCGAGAAAGGTCTCATCACATCTGAAGGGGAACAAAAGTTCCCCCCCAGATGTTCACCCCCATCAATCGCGGCGGGGAATCACATTCACCACACGATCGGCGGAACTGGTGGGGCTGGCCCCGATCGCGTGGTGAATGTGATTCCCCGCCGCGATGAAGGGGCCCGTCCCGTCTGGACGACTACCACGGCCCAGAATCCGCGGTGGGATTCTGGGCCGTGGTCAGTTCGGGCAGGTGCTGTGGCTGCATTGGCCGCGACGACCGCCCATCTCCCCAGAGAGCAGGCGGCGAGGGAGCATGGGGGGGCGGGGCCGTGCGGCCGCACACTGCTCCACGCGGCCCCTCCCCAATTCCCTGCCGGGATCAGCCGGCACGTCTGTTGGACGTGCCGGTGTGATCCCAGCAGGAAATCCCCGCATTGATTCCGTGCCGGGGCGACTAGCGCCCCATCACGTCTGAAATAATCCCATGTCAAAAACCTTACTGAAATTGAAGTGAATTATATATATTTCATTCCCCTTATCCACCAAACCAATTATCCTATCAAAGGAAATTAAGTTTGTTTGACATGATTTGTTCTTGATAAACCCATGTTACTTTTTTTAAAAAATTGCATAGCAAACAGCCTTCGCAAACAAAACATACATACCAGCATATTAACAACACAACCAGCTCCGGGCTCTACACTGGCTGCCTATAAAGCACCAGGCTAGGTTCAAGGTGCTGGTTTTGACCTTCAAAACCCTTCATGGCCTGGGCCCTGCCTATCTGCGGGATTGCCTCACTCCCCATGTGCCCGTGCAACCCCTGAGATCGTCCATGGAGGCCTTTTTGGAGGTTCCCTGGGTGAAACGGTTGGCCACTGATGTGAGATTTTTTTCGGTGGCTGCCCCCATGCTGTGGAATTTGCTCCCAGAGGAGGCTCGGTTGGCCCCCACCCTCCTGTCGTTTCGACATTTGTGTAAGACCTGGCTGTTCCGCCAGGCTTTTGGCAAGGGGGGGGTAGGATTTGGGAGGGAGGGTGAGTTTTATTATTCATTTTAAAATTTGTTTTTTTATTGTTCAATTTTTTGTGTGTGTGTTGTTCGCCGCCCCGAGCTGCCTTTGGGCAGGAGGGGCGGGATACAAGTTTTAAATAAATAAATACAAATAAAAAACCAAGCGTCCAAAACAAAATAACGGCCCCTGTACAGCAAAAAAGACAGAGATTTCAATAAAAATACAATCTAATCATAAAATTAAACCCAAATTGTATGAGCAGGGCTCTTTAGGGTCTACCAATAAAGGATTTTAAGCAGTACAGATAAATGGCCAAAATCCAATACATAAAACAACCAGAGTTACATAACATCAAGCCCCGGTACTTTACCCCAAGTTCTGACTTCATTTCTTTAGCCTCAGAACATAGGAAAAGAACTTTGCAACCCTAGATAATTCTTTAGGATCCTGATCCATCAAAAGAGCCATCACCACTTCATGATCTCGTTCCGGCCGGGTATGCCGTGCAGCACCAGCCCCGCACGGGTGGCCGGGGAGGAGGTGTAGCGATTATTTTTAGAGAGGACTGGCCTGTTAGGAGATATCCAGTTTAGGAGATTTCAGGTATTGAGGCCCTCCATGTGGTGTTTGATTTGGCTGGGGGCAAGTTAGGGGTGCTGCTGGTATACCGGGCCCCTTTCCATCCGGCAGCATCCCTTACCGCTGTAGCAGAGCTGGCCTCGGAGGTGGTGCTGGGCTCCTCCAGGATGTTGGTCCTGGGGGACTTCAACATTCACACCAATGTCGGCCTTGTCGGGGCGGAGCGATAATTCATGGCCGCCATGGCAACCATGGATTTGTCCCAGGAGGTCATCTGCCTGGCCCACGTGTGGGGGGCATACCCTCAACCTGATCTTCGGTTCCGGCCTTGAGGTGGGGGGTCCAGTTGTAGAGGAGGTTAGAGCTGTGCTCTTGTCATGGACGGACCATTATCTCCTTCAGGCCAGCCTCTCAGTGCACCCCCTCCAGAAGGGGAAGGGACCAGTTAGGATGGTCCGCCCTTGGAGGCTGATGGAACCTCAGAGGTTCTAGGAGGTCCTGAGGAAGTTAACCTTGGACCTGGACGGTCACTCTGTTGATGAGCTGGTCCAGTGTTGGAACAGCATTGACAGGGTGACTCTAAGACGCCCTCTGCCTCGGTTTCATCACCACAGGACCCCTTGGTTTACTGAGGGGCTGCGGGGGATGAAGGAAGGAGGCTGGAGCAACGCTGGCGTCAGACTCGATCTGACTCTGACCGACTTCTCCATAGGGCCCATTTGCGGTCCTATGTTGAGGCTGTGAGAACAGCGAGAAAGGAATTTCTTGCTGTCCTTATAGCGTCTGCAAAGTCATGACTGGTAGAGCTGTTTCGGGTGGTGCAGGGGCTGGTTAGTCCAGCCTCCCTCCGTCTGGATGGGGACGTGTCCCAGGCCCGCTGTGAGTAGTTTGTCACCTACTTCGCAGACAAGATCGCTCGGATTCAGAGGGACTTTGACGCTGGATTAGAGGCAGTAGGTAGAGAGCGCGAGGTGATGGAGGCTCCGTCTGGTCCATCTTTGTGGGGGGAGTTTCAGGAAGTGATGCCGGCCGATGCGGTGGATGTCTTGGGGTCTGTGAGAGCCACTTGTGAACTTGATCCGTGCCCGTCCTGGTTGGTGAAAGTCTCCAGGGATGGTGCTGGTGAGGGTGGTTAACGCATCCTTGCAGCAGGGGAGGCTGTGGTGCGCCCCTTGCTTTTTAGGGAAGGTTACTGAACGGGCAGTGGCGATCCAGCTCCGGGTGCATCTAGACAGCATTGGTTTCCTGGATCCTTTTCAATCTGGGTTCTACCCCGGCTATGGCACTGAGAGACGGCGTTGGTGGCCTTGGTCGACGATCTCTGCTGAGAGATGGACGCAGGACGTTCAACATTTCTCGTCCTACTAGATCTCTCAGCCGCCTTTGATACCATGGACCATGGGCTGTTGTTGAGGCGGCTGTGTGACCTGGGGGGGCTGGACAGGACCGTTCTTGAATGGTTCCGTTCTTTCCTCTTGGGGAGAAGCCAGTGGGTAGTGCTGGGAGCTGAAACATCTTGCCCCTGCGCTTTGTCCTGCGGCGTTCCACAGAGTTCCATTCTGTCTCCATTATTATTTAATGTTTATATGCAGCCTTTGGGGGAGGTCGTGAGAGGGTTCGGGGTGTGCTGTCACCAATATGCTGATGATACTCAGCTGTACCTCTCTTTTTCAGCTGACCCAGA
>QEPC01004314.1:659835-740658 GCA_003113815.1 Sphenodon punctatus | reverse complement strand
GGGCACATGGGGGGAGCTGGGGGCACATGGGAGGAGGGGGGCAAACGGGGGGAACATGGGGACATGGTGGGGGGAGTGGGGGCATACGGGGGAGGGGGAAGCGGGGGGCACATGGGGACATGGTAGGGGAGTTGGAATGTGGTTTTTGTTCACTTGACGATGTGGAGTGTTAAATACTAATTCCCCCCAATGCACACGCAACAGAGGGTGAGGGGGAATTAGTATTTAATGCCCCGTGATTCAATTGAGGTTTTGAAATCCTGAGATTTAACTTTTAGTCTGGTGACTCATGGGCCTTAACATTCCCCCCAACACACACACACACGCAGCAGAGGGCAGGAATACTGCTTCAGTAGGGACTTCTGAAGCAGGGATTGGGGTCCCTCCAACACACATGCAGCAAGTCCCTTCTTTCTGAAGCAGTATTCTTGCCCTCTGCTGCATGTGTGTGTGTTGGGGGGGAATTTTAAGGCCCATGAATCACCAGACTAACAGTTAAATCTCAGGATTGCTGGACCAAGTAATGTAATGTCCATTCAATGTTAACCCTGGGAACTCCTTGCTGCTGGGTTATGCTACCGTTGCCCTGGCTCATGTAATCAACAACACTCGCCGCTTTATCTGAGAGAAACGTAAATTCTCTCCCTTTCCGTTGGAGTGTTGTCATTAAAAAAAAGTACGACTAAGTGAATCAAATTAAGCGGTTCAATTTACCACCAGCAGTATTACAAAAAGCATCTTTAGAATTAAAACTACCTCCCAAAACCCCACAGTCTTCATTAGCGAGGGTTAAACTTTTATTGTCCAGCTTGTAGTTCTAGCTTTGAGCACTTTTCCAAGTTGGCCCCCAGTTTTGCCAGAGGAGATCGCTCTCTTGATACAAGATCTTAAGGCAAATAAGGCACCTGGGGGTGATTTTATACCTGCCATCCTTATTAAGTCTAATTTGGTTTGGTGGTGTAAGACTCTAGCATCCCTGTTTTCAGTTATTAATGAAACAGGTTTGATCCCCAGGGGATGCGTGAAAAGTATAATTGTGCCCATCTTTTAAAAAAGCGATCTTAGTATCCCCAGAAATGATTGACCAATAAGTTTGTTGGATATTATAGGGAAAGTTTATTCCAAATTCTTGCTAGGTCTTTTATTATTATGGGCTGATAGCAACAAAGTTATCACCTAGGAGCAGGTGAGTTTTAGGAAGGGTGCTTCCACTCTATATCATGTCTATCTGCTGAATCAGCTAATCTCTAAATATGTTCGTTCTGCTAATCGATCTTCTTTGTACTTATGCTTTGTCGATTCACAAGCCTCTTCCAACTCTGTAAATAGGCAGCACTTGTGGCTGAAACTCTCTTGCTCAAATATCGATCCTAGATTACCGTACCTTATTATCGCATTATGCACGAACTCCTCCACTCAGGTTAGGGTTAATTGTTTGGGCCAACTGTCTCGCTCTATCCCTGTTACCCGAGGTGTTAGACAGGGGTGCCTTTTGGCACCACTATTGTTTAATGTCTAAATTAATGACGCAGTCGCCTGCGTAAATTACCCTGCTTACCATCCACCTAAGTTAGGGGATACTTATCTTCCACTTCTCCTCTCTGCCAGTGACTCTATTCTTTTGTCCCAAACTTTCATCAGACTTCAGCGCTTAATGCAGTGTTTTTATGACCATTGCTGAGTAGAGTTGCTGGAGATTAGTTTCAGTAAAACCAAAGTAATGGTAGTGAAGCGACGATCTACTCAATGCAGTTGGCATATAAATAATCAATTAATTACGCAGGTCAAACATTTCAGTATTCAGGGATTGTTTGTGCCCAATCTGCTTCATGGTCCGTTCATTGCGATGCGGCCATTCAAACAGCAAATTCCACTCTTAATGAGATTTTAAGTTTTTATTCTAATAAGGGATGCCAGTTATTTAGCCTGGCACTAAGAATATTTCAGGCTAAGGTGCTCCCTCAATTACTTTATGGCTCTCTGATCTGGGGCCCATTTCTTTTAAAGAAATTGAACAGGGTACAAGACAAATTTATTAATTCTGTTTGCTCCTAAGAACATGCTGGTTGGCCTACTGAGGGTCAAATCTGGGCTTATGTCAGTGTCTTCCCTGATACAAGTGGCTGTTTTAAAGTTCTGACTCCAGGTTTTTCTGTGAGCTGAGCTCTTTGCTTATTGATGCCTCTAATCTTACATGTAAGGACACTTGGGCTACTGGAGTATTGGACCTTATTTCTCTTTTGGGTTTTGCAGAGGATGCTTTATTGTCTCTCCCGATGGCTGGTGCTTTAGCTCTTATAAAGCAACACATCTATGACCAGGAGAGACAGCTCCTGTCTGCAACGATCAGTTCACAAAAAATCTCCTCTCTGTAAAACTCATTCCAGGTGGCCCCTCAGGGGGCAGAATATTCAAGTACACCTTTATGTTGGACTCAGAGGAGGGCTTTTACTCTTGCCCGATTCAACCTTTTTCCTTCTGAAGGTAGAGTTAGGGGTATACCCTTTGATTCCAGGATTTGTAAAGCCTGTAGCTTGAACGAGTTTGAATCTCTCTCTCATATTATATTTAATTGCCATTTGTACTCAGGTCTTCATACATTTTATTTAACCCCTATCATTCATAATGTCAATCTGCCCAGCCAGCCAGAATTACTGATTTACCTGCTTTCCGGCCGGGACTGAGATGTCACGGCTCACCTGGGCAAGTTTTTGGCAGCTGTGATTAAGACCAGACTTGCAAGTATGAACAGCTGTAACTCCTAAAAAACCCTTTTTTGTATTTATTATGGATCTTTGGGGTTTAATGTTTAACAATATGTTTGTTATTGTATTGTTTTGTGATGGCCACTGGCTTTGCAAATAAACTAAATTGACTTGACTTCCCAAACAAGTGGCTAGCATTAGCTCTGTAACACTCATTACCAGAGATACAGCACATTATTCTGTGAGAACTAAGGGCACTGTCAGGGGCAAGGCAAGGCTGGGGAAGGCCTGGGCTCAGTCCACAGTTATGGGCCCCCCGTCAAGGGTGACTGAAGTTTTTCCTTTTTGCTGCTCTACTAGCAGAACATTTTGACATGAAGCCAAGTAATTATATCCTTTTTACCAATTTTTCCTTCCAGAACAAACATAAAAACCCTACTTACAATCTGAAACAGACAAAGCAATAAGTACACAAAGAGCTTTAGCAAGAGAAGTTTGTGCTTCAGCCCTTTTTCACAACATCATTGCAAGACCCTACCGAAACTGCACAATCAAGATCTATATGGGCAATTATGACCTAAAACTCGCATATAAACTTAACTCTGCCATTTTATATTATTCTATTTATTTATTTGAGTTATACATTTGATGTTACCTTGGCACAACGCACTTCTGGGCTGTACTTAGGGTATCTCAGTTGACATAACTACTAACAAGGAAAGTATTACTTAAACATTTCAAATTCAGCACATCAATATAAAATTCACTTTTATACACAGATACGAGACAATCCAAAAATTATGTCATGGTGCTGGGTTGGTCATGGTGCTGGGCTATGGGGGTCATTGCAGATTGTAGAAGTAACCTTCTCCTACGATCTGCACTCCTAAACTGTGGGCGTTTTTTGAAAAGCCTTGTTTTTCCTGGACTTCAGAGTCCAAGAGAAACGAACTCACACAGGGGAAGGGGGGCAGACATTCACCCCCCACTATGGGAAGTCAGCCGGGCACCACTGGAAACAGTGGGCACCAGAAAACATGCGCATGCTTGGAGACTCATACTTGTAAAACCTCAATATCAGGGTTTTATAATGGCGCCTGGCCAACTTCCAGTAGCGGGGGTGAACATCTACCCCGCCCCGCGCAAGTTTGTTTCTCCCAAACTCAGAAGTCCGGGAGAAACAAGGGCTCGTGTAAAAATGCCCTGTGACTGTTCTTTCTTTATTCAGGGGGAAAAGACCCTTTCCACTGGTCAGCCTTTCTAAAGGTCATACGTTTAACTTCCATGAGTTCTCCAGCCCACCTACTAGTATTCACCTTACATGCCAAAATCACAAGCAAAACATTGCACAAAAGTTGTGCACGTTTTACCTTATTCATGTTCTCTTTGATACGTTGCATGGATTCACGCTGCTGCTGAAGCTCATCTTCTAGTGTCTGATGAATATGATCAAATTCATCCTAGCATGAAAAGAAGCAATAAGAATAAGTCAACACCACAAACAGGCTTTCTGCTAAACCTCATTGGAACATCACTAGGAAATATTCAGTGATGGGAAAAAATTATAGTATGGGAAATAATTACAGCAGAAATCTGCAAATCTGGGCCCAAGTCTGGCGGCTTCAGAATTCTAGACGCTCACTATGTCCTCAATCAGTGGAACAGGCAGTGGGAGGGATTCATTCAGAAATAATTTGACTTGCAAGGTCTGGGTTCCACAAAGTTAGTGCTCATTTACACAACATTTGCCCCCTTTCCCAGTGGAGAACCAACTGCTCAGCCCATGCCAACCTCCCCCATGGAAGGGATAGGGGAGTATTGTATTAAGAGGGTTTACAAAGCATGGAAACAACTGCACAGAGATGCTAAGCAGTTTTTTGTGCCTCAGACCCCCTTCACACACTTCCTCACCATGGGGGAGCCTGCATACACTGCTCTCAATGTTGGTTCGTCTCTTCAAGGAGTAGAAGAGCAGCGTTGTGAAAATGAGCACACAGTAAGTTCCGGAACAGGTTAGCTGTTTAACACTTAACAGCTGATCACTAGTTACTGCTGACTAGCTGGTTAGTACTAACAGCTGTCTGGTTGTAACCAGTAATCAAGAGCTCCTTGCAGGTGTTTCTCCCCTTCTGGGGCTAGAGTTGAGGCTGCTGCAGGCAGACAGCGAGCCTCTGCTGGCAAGCACTGCCAGCCCTACAGGGAAGAGACACTCACAGTTCCAGATGTTTAGGGTGTTCCCCAAAGTATTTGGAATTGTGGTTCTCTACTGTATACCTTTCTAAATATATGGTCTTTTATCCAGATAGAGCTCAAATCATTTTAAAAGGCCTCACCTGTGTTATATTGCTGCTTATTACTGGGAACTCTGGAAGTTTTGAGCATTTTTAACTATGCGATACCTTTGGGTCTCTTTCTTTTAGATTCTACGGGCTCAACATTGCACAAAGTAATATACCGGTACTAGTAAGTTTACTGACTCTCCCCCTGAGTAACACTGGATAGCATCCCCTGTTCCAAACAGCTTGCATCACTCAAAAAGTACTACCTCTCATTTCCTCCAGGAACACAAAATGCACCGCACCCTTACTTAGGGGATATGCAAACAATGAATATTTGTTATTGTTGGCGAGGTTGCAGTTAAGGTTGTGTCTTATATTGTTAGGGCGATCAATGTGTGTAGTGCACTGGATGCAGGAGGAAGTGCTTTGACAAGATTCTTAGTCTGTCACTGCTCACGAAACCGTGCTGTGTGGTCACATCAGCATGGAACTGCCAATTGCACTGCTTAGAGCATTCAGTAGGAAGACCAAACCTAACATGGCATTTTGCTTTTAAGACTTTGCTCTGTTCTGGCAGATAACATGTGCATTGTGCACTATCAGGCAGCATGCATGCAAGTCCTACGGAGGAAATGGGACTCTCACACATGCTAACTGATAGTGCATGCATTATGTGCTGTGGGATCTGGCTGATAATTAGAAATTTAGAGAAGGTGGTTACCATGTTGGTCCCAAACGTAAGAGATGGAGACAGATAGTTCTGATGATATATTTTATTGGGCCAACTTCTATTGGTGAGAATATGCAAGCTTTCAGGCCCTTCCCTGTATGGTCCAGAAGCTTTGATATTCTCACCAACAGAAGTTGGTCCAATAAAAGACATCCCTGCTATAGGACAAATGGGGATAATGGAAGGGACTTAGCAGTCTAAGTTACATAATTTTAATTTATGGTATAGTCACATGAATTTTACAGCTGCATTATTTTGTCTTTTTTAAAGTATATGTTTATTGTTTATATATAACTGTGTAAATACATAACAAGACAAAATAAGATCCATATAAAACGGAAATTTACCTACTGTCTGGATAGCTAAAAAATGGTTAGACAAGAGATTTCCTGAGACACCAGATACTGCACTCTAGAACTCTGAATTGAAGCACTGGGAATCTGCAGAGCATCCAGTTAAAAGCCAACAGTGGCAGCTGGAAGCAGATCTAAGCTTCCTAAGGGAGACTCTCTTGCATCATTGTCCATTTGCCAAAACATCTGCACTTTCTAGACTTTTGATTAGTAACTGAGTGCACAATCTACTACCACTGAAATCAATGGGAGTTTTCACATGGAGTTTAATTGTGGAGGATTGTCCTGTCAGTTAACTGAAGAAATGTATTCAGTACAGAGTAGCTGTGTCACCAGGTCCCCCACACTCTGCATTCAAGGACCAGGAACCTATTTCTTTTGCTCACCTTGGTCACATTAGCAATGCTGCTGCCTGAGCGCTACATGGAAACCTTGCATAGGTGTATGCACATCCTCCACTTTTATTCTTTCCTCTCCATTCCTCCTCCCTTTGATTAACTGTCTTGTTCAGTGCTGGCTCCTCAGTTAGTACTGTCCCTTTTGCAGAAATTCTCTGATTACTTCTAATAACTGATCAAGAACAAATTTTAATTAAACTGATTACGTATTTCAGTCAAAACCTATGACTCATTTGTTTCTTTTTAATACACTCTGGTTTCTAACCGATTTCCTGCTGGGTGATCACTCTGTTCGTATCAGGCAAGCAACATACATTGATTGACCCAGGGTAGATTCATGACTAAGGCTGTGGACTAGAGATCTTGCAGTAGGGAGCAGCCTGCTGGGACTGCTGCCCCTTTAAGGTAGGCATTGGGTGCCAGGCAGAGTGAAACTGGCGCGCTGGACATGGCAAAGCCAGCCCTGTGAGTGGACATCAGTCTGAGGTGGAGACAGGCTAAAGGGTGAAGCAACAGAGTGGGCAGGACACTAGCCCTTTAAGGACTGGAAGCCTGGAGGGCAAGTCACGTCCACTCTGCAATAGAAGAGGGAACCTGCAGAGAAGCCTGTGCCTGACTACAGAGAAGAGAACAACTCTGCAAAAACTCCTGAGGGATACTGGTAGCCAAGGTCCTGAAACCCTACTAAAAAGAGATAAGCAAGGAGGCTGCTATTGGTGAAAGCTACTGTCCAGGGTTTGGAGGAGCCTGGAAGGCCTACCAATTGTGAGTAGCTCAGCCAGAGGACTGGCTATCTGGCAGAGCTGGACTTAAATGGGGCTGGGGAGCTGCAGGAGTTGCTTGTCTGTCATTAGTGAGATTGCATGCCTGTTACATTGTAAAGGGACTAGGTCTGCGTGTATATGGTGGAGAACAGTTTAAGACTGTATAAAAGACAATGCTAGAGTAAATAAAGGACATTGGAATGGACTAACTCCAACAGAGAGTGACTGAGTTGAATTCTGCAATAAGAACACCCAAGTCCTGGGGTCTGATCCTGCAGGGACCTATGCCTCAGGAAGTGCACCTGCTACAGACCTGGGTTCACTTCCATGTTCAACCACTGATTCCCTGTGTGACCTTGGACAAGTCGGTTTCACTCCACAAACTGGAGATAACAGCCCTGCCCTATCTCCGAGTGCAGGTGTGAAGATATTAATTATTATTATTATATTCATGAGGCTGAGATGTTGCAGATGCACATGCTTAACTTAGTTACATGGGAGAGATTCTGAGTGAGGGAGGGAAGAGGATGCAATTTCACTCATGACGAGCCAGGGAAAGCCTGACTGAAGAGGTAGGTTTTCAGGAAGGTTTTTAAAGTCTAGGAGGGAGCAAAATGAATGTATCCAGAGAGGGAGTTCCAGGCATGGAGGGCAGCAAGAGAGAAGGGATGAAGACGTTTACAGGAGCAGAGGAGTCACAAGCAGGCGAGGATGGGGGCAGAGGAGGAACGAAGCTCCCGGTCAGAAATGGGGTGGGATATAAGAAGAGAGAGATATGGGGGAGCCAGGCCATGAAGAGCATTTAAGGTGAAGACCAGGAGCTTGTGTTGAATGTGTTCCTGTAGAGGGAGCCCATGTAGGGCAGAGAGGAGGGGCTGAATGTGGTCAAAGTGACAGGCAACGTGGATGACTTTGGCTGCAGAGTGTTAAACGGAGGTGAGGGGGGTGAGATCAAAGCAAGGGAGACTAGAAAGGAGGAAATTACAGTAGTCAGAGAGAGATAACTAGTTCGTGGACTATTGCCACTATTGCAGTGGCAATAATGGTGGTGTGGGCAGCAAAGAAAGTTTTCTTTGCTGCCCTCATTGTGTCTACTAAGTCACGCCCGGCAGAGCTTTTCCGGGTGGTGAGGGGGCTGCTCAGTCCGGCCTCCCTCCGCCTGGATTTAGAGTCATCGAAGGCCCGCTGTGATTTGTTTGTGGACTTCTTTCAGATAAAATGGCTCAGCCTCAGACCCACCACAGTTTTGACGCAACACTTTTAGCAGTAGGTGAACCAGAGGCAGTAGAAGCCCCGCCTTGACCTGTTTTGTGCAATGAATTTCAGAATGTGTCTCCCTCAGATGCGGGGGATGCCCTGGGGTCTCTTTGAGCCACTTATTGTGAATTAGACCCATGCCCGTCCTGGCTGGTCAAGCCCAGCCAGGAGACATTAGGGCTGTTGCTGGCGGGGATTGTCAATGCCTCCCTGGGGGAGGGAAGGGTGCCGGACTGCCATAAGGAGGCGCTGGTGCGGCCCCTACTCAAGAAACCATCATTGGACGTTGGCATCCTGGCCAGCTATCGGCCAGTCTCTAACCTTCCATTTTTAGGGAAAGTTATTGAGCAGGTGGTGGCTCAACAGTTGCAGGAACATCTCAACCAGATTCACTTTCTCGATCCCTCACAGTCAGGTTTTCGCCCTGGATATGGCACGGAGACTGCTGGGCCCCGCCTACCTGCGGGACCGCCTCACCCTCTCGGTCCTGGATCAGCCCCTGCGGTCCGCCAGGGGCGCCCTCCTCGAGGTCCCCTGGGTGTCGACCTTGCGGAGGGCATTTTCTGTGGCCGCACCGTGGTTGGGGAACTCCCTCCCGTTGGAGGTCCACCTGATTACCGACCCCCCCCCTTTCCGTAGACAATGTAAGACCTGGCTGTTCCGCCGTGCTTTTCCTAAGAGAGAGGAGGTGGGGGTATGTTGTTTTTATATTGTGTTTAAATAATGTTTTTAAATCCTATTATTACTGTTTTAAATTGTTTTAATATGTTGTTAGCCACCCCAAGATACTTTTAGCAGGAAGGGGTGGCATGAAAATTTTATTGTTAATAAATAAATAAATGAATCGTAAGGCAGGGCTGAATTTTAGCAATATTATACAGGGCAAAGCGGCAGGATTTGGCAACAGCCTGGATCTGAGGTGTAAAGGAGAGGGAGAAGTCAAAGATTAATCCCAGTCTACGCACCTGAGGGACAGGCTAGATGGTGACACCCTCAATGGAAACAGAGGGAAGTAGGAGGGGAATGTTTTGGGGGGAAGATGAGGAGTTTTGTCTTAGACATATTAAGCTTGAGTTGGTGACAAGATATCCAAGCAGAGATGTCAGAGAGACAGTGATACATGACTGGATGGAGGAGGAGAGCACAGGAGTGGAGAGAGAGAGTTGCGTGTCATCAGCATACAGGTGTGTAGCAGAGGTCAATCTCACCGTGTGTTAAGTGTTGTTAGAATCCAGCCCAAATACATCTTAGGGATTAGAGCGTAGGAGCACTCTAATACTTAAGGTGCATTACACCCTTCATTATAAAGCCCCAACATTCTATTTGCTATAAAACTGGCATTAAAGTGAGGATCATAACATTTATGCTGAAGGAACACTGGTGTAAGCAATTCATGCTGTCCAAATTTCAGCCAAATCGATTGAATAACAGCTGAAATATCGCAGTTTGAAAACTGCACTTTGAAAGCCTGTTTTTTCAAAAGTTAGATCATCTCAATCTCAGCAGGGTAAAGGGGATTTGTGTTGGTTGGGAGGAGGTGTAAGCCTTTTAAAAAATTCAAGGAGGCTGGTGGGGTGTGCCTTGGGTTTATGTTTTGTAAATCCGGTTAGTAGTTTTTAAGTTATGACATCTTGAAAATTCAGTGTTAGCCTACGGAAACCATCCTGAGTGTGGAGTGCTTGTGAACATTCTATGTGTAATGCAGAGACTGTTTAAAAGCAAACAGTCATGAATACTGGGGACTACAACTCCCAGCAGACACTGCTTCTCAGTGCTGGGGAAAGAGAAGAAACTGCACCTCCCAGGGGGCAGTGTGAGTGACTGGTCAGCCATGTTTAGAGATGCTCTGGTGAGGAGAGGAGGAGAGCAAGGCCTGTGGAAGGGAGAGAGCCGAAGGTCATTCTGATCTGATCCCACACAGCAGGCACCTCGGATTGGGGGACAGGGATGCTGAGATGGCTAAACAACAGAGCTAGCTAATCCCGCAGTGATGTTTGGGGTGGCTGATCTTGCCCCCTAAACCCACCAAGAACTTCAGAGCACATGGATCTCAGCAACAGTCCTTCCCCCTCAAAAACGTTGGGTGTCTGGGCTGGGTGCCCCATTGAAGGAACATGGCTGGGGTCGGAGCACTGGAGTTTGCCTGGGATGGTGCCAGATGCAGGAAGAGGACAGAGGTTTATCCTGGAGATGGGGACAGGAGGCTACAGACAGGATGGAAATGATCTTCTTTCAGCACGTTTCCCTCTGACTTTCCCAACCCCACTATTGAATATGGGGTATGCGGGTGCTTTGGGCTGATACAGTGGGTGTTCTGCAAGATGGTGGGGTCCTGTAGGGCAGAGTGGCAAGTGTAGTCCTCTTGGGAGGACTCAAAGAACGAGTCTCAGCCCAGGGAGGAAAATCCTATGGGGGAGCAGGGAGGGAGGAAGCATACACAAAGGGGGGTGGGACATTAAGGGGAGAGAGTAGGGGCAGAGCCTCTGTAAATAGCTTTGACAGTGGAAGCCATGCACGGGGGAGCACTTTACAGGGAGCAGCTTTATTGGGGATACAGAATATGGAACCCAGTACAGAGGAAGGTCTGTAGAGTGGACAGCGTTGTGCAAGAAAGGGAGCCCTGTCCAAGGAGGAGCCTTGTAGAGACAGAGAGCTGCAGAATAATGGCCATAATTGTTCTGGGGGAGAGCCCTGAACAGAGGAGAACTGAGGGAGGGAGCTTTGTACAGGGGGAGAGAGCTGCAGGATGCACAGCATTATGCCAGGTGGAGAGTACATGGGCACAGCAGAGTCAGGGAGTCCTGTACAAGGAATGAATTAGCCAGGGGTCCTGTACAGGGGGAGGTCCTTCTAGAAAGCAGAATGGCCAGTGTTGCACACAGAAAAAATCTCTGACAGTGGGGAGTAGAGTGGAAGACTCCTGTACATGCCATGAGCTAGAGAGATCATAGAGAGCTATTTTTGGAAGTTTGAAATGCTTAAACTGAACCAAAGTTGTTGTATTATTAGTAAAGCAAGGAGCTACCAGTAAAAATCCAGCTTCGCCGTGCTTGCTATTTGAAGGAAGTAACAACCTTCTAAACTGAAGGGAGCAGCTCTTCCACCTTAGCCTCCCCTAAGCCCTGTTCCCATAGTAGGGCTGTAGCGGTATACCGCCGCGGCAGCTTTTACCGACGGCAACCCCTATTCCGCACATCGTGGCACGGTACGGCAGAGGTAGCTTTCCGAGGGCTGCGGCTGCGGCTNTCCCATAGTGGTTATGCTGCTCAGCATTCTACTGCACCAGCAGGACAAGTTTTCTCCATTGCATTGTATTTAACAAAAAACTTGGATATTCCATAATCAAAATGCAAATTCAATCATGAACTAAAAACCATGGAAATTACAAGTTCAGGCTCCCGCCTTAACTTCCGTACCATGTTACCAGTAAAGACATTGTACAGTCTCACATATTGGGCTCACTTACAACTTAGGCTCCATGCACCCACACTTTGCCTTCGTCTTTCAGCCCCAGTCCTCTTTGCACGCTGGAGGCAACACTGAAGTGGGGAACAGGAGGGTATGAGCTGGCCCCTCATCCCCTCCTTTCCCTCTATCCTTTCATTTCAGTTGGGGCGAATGGGACAGCTGACTAATGGCTCACAACCGTCTCTCTTTCCCACTAGTCTGCACTGCCCTCCCAAAGCAGTGAAGCTGGGTAGAGTCACATACAAATGTTTAATTAAAACTTAGTAGGGTATGCATTGAAATTAATTAAATGGAATGGCCTTTGGAAGGAATGGAGGCAACAACAGTGCCAATTTCTAAATACTATTGTCATTCCAACATCCAATTAAGTGATTGTGAAATTATACAACACAGTTGCATCTTTAGGAGTACATGGGGAAGGCAAGAGGGTGTGAAATCATGAGGAAGGCACCAGATGCAGTAAGTGGAATGGTTGGAATGATATGCAAAAATGCAATGAGTGTGCAGGATTAAGTAAGTGGGTGGAATGACAGGAGGAATTAGAAATGGCTACAATGACAAGGTTCTGAGTGAAATAACTGATTGAGAAGACTGAAGGGATACCAGTGGGAGCAGTCCTGTTGTTTTACGAACTTACAATAGATGACTCCCTATCCTTTGACTCCCAATAGCCTCCCTCCCTGTTGTTCCATTTCCTCTCCTGTTTTGTCATTCCAGACACACACTTCTGTTCCATATGACACATACAGACAAACATTGTATTTCTCAGAACTTTGGAGTTCTCTGTGAGGGGAGTGGGGACTACAGATTTAGAGGGGAGACTTGGACCCAGGACTCCTGGGTTGTCTTTTACAAGTTTGAGAGCAGGTGAGAGAACAGGCTTGGAACGAGGACTACTGAGTTGCCTGTGAAGGGAGTGCAGCCTACTGGATTAGAGTGGGGTGAAGAGGCTGGAAGCCAGGAGTCCTGAGTTCTGTTACAGGGTTTGGACCAAGTAGATTAGCGGGGGAGAAGGGGTGGAAGCCAGAACACCCAAGTTCTCTCTTTCTTAAAGGGGAAACTGAGGGGGTGAGGGGCCAGCTCACACCCTCCTGTCCCTAGCTTCGGTGTTGCCCCTAACCTCTAAAGAAGAAGAAGATTGGGGCTGAAAGACAAAGGCAAAGTGTGGGTGCATGGAGCCTAAATTGTAAGTGAGCACAATATGTGAGATTGTATAATGTCTTTACTCCTAACCTGGCTCAGAAGTTAAAGCGGGAGCCTTAACTTGCAATTTCCATGCTTTTTAGTGCACGACTGAATTTGCAAGAGACTTAACTCTTCTTGTAAACTGGAGGGTTTTTGATTATGGAATAGTTTTTATATGTAACACAGTCCATCACAACAGTCTTTACATATACATCAATCTTGGTCTAGTGAGTCGAAGCCTGGTCAGGCAACAATCTTCTGGCTGACTACTCACACAACGCATTTTCCAACTAGGAACTAGTCTCCTCAGGTCAGAACTCCAATGTAAACACTCGAGGTCTCCTACTCCATGGTCTCCTTCAGCTTGGAGCAGAGATGTGTTCTCCTTAACAACCAGGAGCTTCTTCCTCTTCTTATCTTTATATCCCAGGAGTGGGTGTGGCTTCAAGCCCACTCTGCTACACTTAATGGATCTGTAGCCCTATTGAGGCTTCACTCTGTCACAAGGTGGTACTGGAAGGCATGGAATTCAATGGGTTTATCCAGAGAAAGAGTGTAAAGGGGAAGAGGACCCAGGAACTCCCGTAGAGGAACTCCCGTAGAGTTCCTTGGGGAACTCCCATAGAGAGTGGAAGCAATGTAGAGGAGGTACCAGCAAGAGAAATGTTGAAGGAGCAGTTCAAGAGAGATGAAGAGAACCAGTCAAGAACAGAATCCCAGAAACCAAGGTTGCGTAGCAAATCCAGGAGGAGGCCATGGTTGACAGTGTCAAAGGCAGCAGAGAGATCGAGGAGCACAAGAATGGAGTACAGGTCCTTCGACTTAGCTAAAAGAAGGTCAGTAGTCATTTGGGGGAGGGTAATCTCAAGTGGAGAGGGCGAAAGCCCAATTGAAGGGGGTCAAGGAAGGAATTAGAAGAGAGGAAATCAAGACAGCGTGTGCAGATTGCCACTCTAGAAGCTTGAAAGCAAATGATAGGAGCGAAATGGGGTGATAGTTGGAAGGGTCAGAGGGGTCAAAAAGTGGCCTTCTTAAGGATAGGGGAGACAGTGGCATGTTTGAAAGTCAATGGAAATGACCCAGTAGAGAGGGAGAGAGATGATGTGCAGCAGAGAAGGCACAGTGGTGGGGACAATCATTGTTAGGAAGTGACAGGAGATGGGATCAAGGGTGCAGGTGGAGGGGTTGGATGAAGTGAGAAGGGAGGTGACTTCATCCAAGGATGCTGGAGAGGAGGAGAAGGAGAAGGAACAGAAGGAAAGGAAATGGGGGAGGGAGAGGGCTGAGAAGCAATAGTAAAGTGGTGTTTATCAATCTTGTTGTTAAAGGAGAGAAGATCCTTTCATCTTTCATTTTTTTCATTTCATCTTTAATTTATACCCCGCACTCTCCCAACCAAAGTCGGCTCGAGGCGGCTCACATCAATAATAAATACAATATTAGGGTTTTTATCCCACACAGGGGAAACCCAACACCAAATACATAATCATAATACGCAAGAAAACCCTACCCTCCCAGTTAACATTTCAATAATAATATCTAACAATATGCCTTACTAACCCATCCCAATACCCACTCTACCAGTATCAAACCATCCTTCCTTCCATCCCCTGCTGCCACCAGGGGTAGTCCTCCCTCTCCACTCCTCTCTCACAGGAGGGAGAGGAAGGCCTCCTCACAACTTTCACCAGTAGAAACCTCACATTGGGCAATTCCACCAGCGACCCCTCCATCCCAACCTCCAGGCCCGACAGAAGGGAATGACCAAAGGGCAGGCCCCTTTGATCGTGCCCCTTAGAGCCTTGCCCAAGCTGCACGGCCGGCAGCTGCCCCTGGTGTTATGAGGAGCGGCCCGGAAGGAGCAGAGAGAGAGGAAGTGGGAAGACAGAGGCTTCAGAAGGGAAGCAAATATTGAGGCAAACTTAAAGTGGATAAAGTCTGCAAATTCGCAAGACTTCCTCCAGATGTGCTTGGCGACTCAAGAGCAGGATCGGAGGTGGCAGATGGTAGGAGTGAGTCAAGGATGGGGGCTATACGACGGATAGGATGGCACAAGAGGGGAGCAAAGGAGCCAAGGGTGGAAGAAAGGGATGAGTTGAAGGCGGAGACAGCAGAGTCCGAGCATGTGGTAGAGGAGACAGATGATAGAAGGGAGGAGTGGGTGGAAGCAAAGTTAAGAGGGTTGATGGATTGAAGGTCACAGAAATAGCAAGAGGTTGGGGAAGCAGGAGGGGGTGAGTGGGAGAGACAGAATGACGCAAGGTAATGGTCAAAGACAGAAAGGGTGTCAAAGGAGAGAACTGAGAGGGAACAGTTCTTTGATAAGACTAGGTAGAGGGAGTGGTCGCCACAATGTGTCAGTCAGTCAGTCTCCAGACAAAGGTCAAAAGAAGAGGTCAGCAAGAGGAAGTGGGAAGCAGCACCATCAGAGGGGGTGTTCACATGGATATTGAAGTCCCCAAGAATAATGGTGGGAATATTGTTGTCGGAAAGGAAGAAAGCCAAGCATCAAAGTCAGAGAGAAAAATGGAGTGGGAACCTGGGGAGCGGTAGATGAAAGCAACACGGAGCTGGATGATGGAGTAGAGGTCAACACAATGAGCCTCAAAAGGAAGAGAAAGAATGAGAGGGAGGAGCAGTGAAGGGTTGGAACTGAAAAGAAGTGGATGAGGAACAGGCCAACACCACTGCCACGTTCTTCAGAGCGTGGCGAGTGGGTGAAGGTGAGGTCACCAAGGAGAGAGCAGCAGGAGTGGCAGTGTTACAGGAGGGAATCCAAGTTTCTGTAAGGGCAACTGGGTGAGGAGCTGGAGGGAGGGGGAGAGGAAGAGATCGTAGATGAATGGTGCTTTTTGGATGGAAGAGCAGCAGTTCCAGAGGGCGCAAGAGAAAGGCAGCCGAGATGGGGTGAGACAGGGGATGGGGATTAGGTTTAGGGAGAGGGGTGGTGGTGGGAGCAGGGAGTACGATTGGAGAGTAGTAGTGGAATACCTGTTGAGACTGATGCACTCAATCTATATGGTGGCAAGAGGTATATACAAAACTAGACAGGTTGATGATTGTGCAGTGGTTCATTTTCTATTCATCACCTAAAGCGTTTGCATAAACAAGGCTTGTTCTCACAGAAATGGGTACTGTTGATTCTAAGGCAGGCTTACTTTGAAACATTAGCCATATTTTTGAAATGCTCACTATTCAATTTGCATATATTTATCAACAAATGCTACTATTAATTTGCAATATACCTAGATTATCCTCCTTATAATTAAAGCACCACATTGTTTTATTTTGTGGCTTGTTGATTTAGATTTTAGCCTGCAAAGACATGGGAAGGATTTTCAGGATAGCTCAGCACCGGCCTACTTCTGTTTCTTTAAAAATCCCTTCCTATACATTTGCAAAATCAGAGCCACACTTAGGAATTTTAATGGCTTTTTAATTGAATGCATGCATACTGTTTTAAGTAATAATATTAAACAATTATAATTAAAGCGTTATTTAATAAGAAATCAGCCTGTGATTGGTGGCACAGACCATTTGTTAACCACAAGCACCTCCTATGCATTCTGCCCCATTCCCATTTCCTAAACAACAGAAAACATTTCTATAGAGGGAAGCAAGCTATGATCTTGAGGAGTGTCCTCAAGAGAGAAGTGCAAAGCAGCTGTAACCCATTTCCAAAAGCACATGTAGACTCCTGTCTAAAGCTTATTAAAGTCAAAGGGGGGTGGGTGTCTTTCAATTGTCTTCAAGGAGCTTGGATCAGGCTCCTTATGGAGTTCAGTCTGGTAGAAATGGCTGTTTCTGGTGTAGGGAGAAAAAAACCTCTTTGCCCTCAAAAGGTTTACATGAAATACTTGTACATTCGTTTTGTGGAAATGCTTTGTTTGGAATGACGTTCTTTTAGCTCTCACTATCCTTAAAACAGCTATGTTTAATTACCAGAAGTGGGTTTCCTTCTACCATGCGAGAAGGACTTTGAAAGCAAGCTCTGACTCAAAGCCCTGGGTGCTACCACAGCCCCAGACCTGAAACGCTTGCCCTTGGATGCCAGGTCCAAATTCCCCTTTCACTCAGAAAATAGGAGTGGGGGATAAAATTTTGATAGCAAGTGATCAGGTTTTTTGGTACTAGCTGTAGAATGCATTTTAAGATTTTTCTATCCCTTCCTCCCATTTTTTAAAACTATCCCCTCCCGATTAGAATAGCTCCCCCACACATACTTTCCCTCTTTCTTACTCTGGAAAGTATTTTTTCCTCCTTTCCCTCTTTTGTATCGGGGGTGGGGTATTTGCTCCTACTCAAATTTTACAAAGATCCTTCCTCTTCACTATCTGGTGCTAGGGAATATACTCTCACTACCTCTGTTTCCTCGCCATACACAGCTTCAGGAAATGTCTTCCCCTCCCTGATTCTGGGGAATATGCACCTCCTCCCTATTCTTGCCTCTCCACGCCCCACCCCCTGGCCTCTTCCCCACTTGAGTCTTTAAGGAGAGTCGTAGCAAAGGAGCTGCTCCCCTGAACTTGGGAAAGAGAACAGCAAAAACTGGGTGGTTGTGGTAGGGAACAGAGCAGCTGATCCTCTCACAACCCAGTAGTTCAAGAGAATACCTGCCTTGTAAATTCAGCATTGAGGGGTAGGAAGAAAAGGAGCTTCTTCGGAGCCAAGCAGGTAGCTGCTCAGAGTTGTTGCTTGGCAATGGAAGAAGGTATGGGGAAGAGGGAACAGAGTTCGGTGGTCCAGGAAAATCAGGCCCAAGCTCCTCCTCAGAACTTCCCACTCCTGTCCCAATACTGCTGTCCCCAGCTCCTGGTACAAGCAGGCACATGAGATTACTGATTTTATCAGGGAAAACAGAAGGTTGGAAGTGCCTGAAGGCTGCATCTGGCCCACAAGCCATTTTTTTCACATCCCTGCCTTACTCACTCCTTACTGATGCAAGAAGTGCCCCTCACTGTCATGATTTTATGGAGATCCCTTCAGTACCTAGTGTTTTTCGTAAAGCCCAGGCTTCTGGAGGGTCACAAGAATCCCAACTTTCACATCAAAGTGAGTTTCTAAGCCATAGGAGAAAAGTATATGAACCCTGATGGCTCCAGAACCAGAATGCAAATAAAAAGAATCCAACGTTGTATGCTTTTCAAAATCCCTGCCCTGCCTTATTGTACTGTATTTGTACAGTTGGGGTTGGTAATACGATATGGGTTTTATACTAGAACACTGGGATCAGCTGTAAATCACTGTTGCCTAACAAAGATTTCAGGACTGGACTGTGTAGCAGAAGCAGGCTACTTGGTAAAACCTGACCCTTTAAGAGATACCAGGGAGGGAGGTGCCCTGAGTAATAAAGGAGGACATCCTTGTAGGCACTAAAGAGATATCCAGGTGTAATTCAGAGAGAGCACTGAGTGGCTAATTAGGGCAAGCTGAGCCTGGGCGTGGCTGAGCCAGCCTTAGACCTGAGAGTCCTGAGTTGAGACCGAGTGAGGAAGAGCTCCAGGAGGCAGAAGCTGAGAAGGGGTTTGCCTCTACAAAGATAACCAGAAAGACAGGAGTCATGGAGGGTTCTGGCTCATAAATGGCTGTAGGAGGAATCATGCCTGGCCAGCAGGGCCTGGGGAAAGGCTCTATAGGAGGGACATTGGTAACCTGGCTTTAGGACGGACTGTGCCTAGCCAGA
This sequence comes from Sphenodon punctatus, assembly GCA_003113815.1. Classification (NCBI taxonomy): domain Eukaryota; kingdom Metazoa; phylum Chordata; class Lepidosauria; order Sphenodontia; family Sphenodontidae; genus Sphenodon; species Sphenodon punctatus. The sequence continues at coordinate 721,836 of QEPC01004314.1, read as the reverse complement.
GGGGGAAACTCCACATGAATGGAGCACATATATATACAGACTGTGTATGGTGAAGAACTATGACAAGGAATAATATCAATAAAAAGGACTTGAAGGAAGATTCCACGTAAACCTGGGTTTTGGGAGCTGGAGTCTGCAAATACTTACCTCAGGGCCCAGGTGCCATGTTACGCACTCTTCTCTTGCATAACAAATTGTTCAGCGTTCTCTTTTTTCTTCCAGTCCTACCTACCAACTATACAGATCCAGAACTTGAAAGGAAAGAATGAGCAAACACTGATAGGTAAAATGTGGATGGAAATGGCTGTGGTAAGAATTAAACAGACTTCTTATATATTGTAAGAATATTTCTAAGTCAGAAAAACTGAAAATAGTAAGATCATCATTTTCAGTGGCTGATCTATCAGACTACAAAGCCAGTGATGTATACCTGAAGCTGAGTTGCACACAGGCTCCCTACACAGCTGTGTGAATCCAGCTTCTGATCTACCTTCTCCAGCAGCGTAGTTCTTTCTACCAGTAAATAAGCAATCTGCTCACTGGGACTGCTGTAGGCTATGTCAGCCAACCCCTCCTGCTCCAGCATTTCTTCCATCTCTTTTGACTGGGCTTCTGAAAGACAAACACCGTAGAGTATTAATAATTAACTATTAAATTATGGGAAAGGAAAATTGGGCCCCTTATCTTGAGAAATTTCCTTCTGGATAGATCTACTGGACATCAGTTCTGCACTCTGGGAACGATCCTCACCTCAACCAGGAGGAGGCAGAAAACAAAGATCCAGAAGATCATGCTCAATGGGGATCAGTCCCTTGCAGCTCCAGTTGTTCCAAAGCCTGGATCCTGATAAACTCTTACCATCCAAACTCATTGAGAAATTTTAAAAAATGACAGACAAGGAATCCCACCTTTTGTATTATTTTTTTTAAATTAAAATATATCATTCACCCACAAAGAACTAAGAGGGAAGAATGGATTTATGTCCAGTAGATGTATCCAGAAGGAAGATTTCCAAGGTAAGGAACCCAATTTTCCTTTCTCCTCAAATCTACTGGACATCAATTTTGCAATCTGGAGATGTACCAAAGAAGTTCCTATTCAAATTCTAGGGTGGGATAACAATAATAATATAGTTAGAACTCGATTTTGCATCATTCACATTACTGAAGTACTCCTTGAAGCACTCTTCTACTAAAGCTGCTTCCTCCGAGTCCTGAGTGAGTATTAGTAACATCTAGTGAAAGTGTGCAGGGAAGACTATGTGGCCACCATGAAAAACTGTTTACTGTGTATCCCAGCTCTAAATGCCCAGGTAGTAGAAGTCTCCTTCCAGGAGAGAGACAGAACCCTCTGCAGAGGTGACAGGCCTTCTGATGTATAAGCTTTTGAAAATATGCTGAAATCATTTAGAGACTACAGCTTTTGACACCTATTTCTCCTTCTAAGTAGGTTATAGTTAATGAACCAAGGCCTAACACTGCCAACGCAGCTATTGAAGATTTATGTACATTGAATGAATGCAATAACTTCTCCTGAGGGTTGGCAGGCCTAGGACAAAAGGAAAGTAATCATCTCTTGTGGCCTATGAAAAACCAAGTTAATTTCTGGTATAAAGGCTTCACTTAGCCTCATTATAACAGATTCCTTTTGAGGATACAAAAAGCTAGGGATAGGAAATCATATTGACAATAGCGATCGGTTTAAATTTTATCGACCCAACTTTCAATATGATTTTTAGATCATATTGGTTTGGATTCCACCCAATATGGTCTAAATTCAATGTCCACCCCAGCTCTGCCACCCCTGCCCTCTTGCCAGGCCCGGATGTTGGGCAGGGGTCCAGGGGAGGCAGAGCTGGGGTAGAGGGGCCATGCAGTGGTGGGGAGGGGGTATAGTTGCCACCGAAGACCCCTACCCGGCACCCCTACCTGCCTCCCCCAGACCCCTGCCCGTGCCATCCCGCCCCAGCACGTCCTGCAGCAGCTCTGGGGTGGGCCAGGCAGCCGGGTAGAAGTCCAGGAGAGGCATGTGGCTCTGAGCGGGGTGCTGGGAAGCAGAGGTGGCTGGGTGGGGAGGGAGAGAGGGGTGGGTAACCTACCTGGCTTTTCCCCCTTCAGTTTGGAGTCCATCCAGCAGCACCCCACACAGCCTTCTCAGGGCTGTGCGGGGCAGAAATACTAACAAAAACTGTGGATGCGCAATATGGCCACCATGGCAGTTATGTGCATGCGTGGCCATTTTCCAAAATGGTGCCTGCAGCATTGGCACCATTTTGTAAAGTGACAGCCGGTCTACGAATGCTCACTGAGAAGACTGTGCCTGGCACCATGGGCACTACTGGATGAACGCCAAGCCTAAGGGGGGAAAGCCAGGTAAGTTAGACCACCCCCTCTCCCTCACCCACACAGCCACCTCTGCCTCCCAGCACCCCTGTCCGGTACTGCACGCCTCCCTTGAACTACTGCCCAGCCGCCAGCCCCAGCGCTGCTGTAGCAAGTGCTGCGGTGGACAGGTACAAGCAGAGGTCCGAGGGAGTCAGGTGTTGGGTGGGGGTCCTCGGAGGCAACTAACCCCCTCCCCATCCCTGTGTGGCCCTGGTTCGGGGGTCATAGAGCTGGGGCTCCCTGAAAGCTTCTTGGAGCACTACTGAGCTTTGATAGTCCCTGCCGGAGGAACTGATCCTTTTGGATCATATCCCTCAGCAGGATTGGATTCCCATCCTTACAAAAAGCTGGGTGTATGGATAATGTGCCCAACTCCAAAATGCACCAAGCTGAAGAAATCACTACCATAAACCCCACTTTAATAGAAATAAAGTAAAAGGACACTTCCTTCGAGAGTTAAAATACAGCCTAGCGAATGGCCTTCAAAGCTAAATTTAAGTTCCAAGAAAGAAACCAGGATCACTGAAGGAAAAAGAAGTCTCATAGCCTTCAGAAATCTTTTGACGTGGATGTAATGACAGCCTAGATCCTGAAAAAGAACTGAGAACACTATCCAAAGCTGCTGCCTGCTTGGAGAGAATATTAGGATTTACCTTTTGTCTAGACAATCTTGTAGAAATACCAAAACAGTATGGACTCTTAACTGTATTTGGATCTGTGTGCATACCATTCAACGTGCACTCTCCGTGTATGCTGATATATGTGTAGAATGAATTGTCTCCTCAATGGCATTAGTGTATTAAGAACTATTTCAAAGTAACCTAGGTGTCTAAGCATCTTATGTTCAACCTCCAGGTCGTTCGCTTCAGAGGACCTGGTTTCTCATGAAACACTGTCCCTTGTGACAGTAAATTTGGGAGTACTGTTAAGAACAGCTAGGGCATTTAATTCAACTCCAACAGGTCTGGAAAACCATGGACCATTGGACTAAAAGGACAGGGCAATCAGGATTAAAGAGGATCCCTCTTTCTTCAGTTTGTTGACAGAGAGGGAAACATACCAGAGATCCTGAGGACAGATCTGATGCAGAGTATTGCAAATCTCTGCCCATTACTGTCAGAACCTTGCTACAAACCTCTTCACCTTCACATTCTGGTGAGAAGTGACCAGATCTATTACTGACTCCCCAAACCTCTGAACTATCATTTGAAAAACTACATCATATAAGGACCATTCTTCTGAGACTATTCATTGTCTGCTGAATCAATCTGCCCAGACAATGTTTTCCCTTGAATATGGATAATCCCCATTGGTAGATGAAGTATGCCTTGACAGTTGAGTTGCCTGTGTTGACCTCATACCTGGAGGTGAGTTAAATTAGCACCAGGAGTACAGCTCTCAAGTCTAGTCAATTTATGCTGCCTTTTTGTTGTTTCTTGGCAAGGACTCCCTAGGTTTATTGGGAGGCAAAGGGGAATCCTGCTCTGAGGGGAATTCCTCCTGGCTTTTTTCATGTTTCCCTTCCTCCTTTGAGGTGGGGTTCAAAGTTTCAGAGGATTCTGATATATCCTCAGACAATCTCTTGCCCTTCTAAGGGACCTGCTGCTTCCCCTTGCCTGTAGGTTTAGGGTAGCCCTTGAACCCCAGTCCCTTCTTTTGGGGTGGGGGGCATATGGGTTATTCATGGCCTGCCTTTTTTTCACCCCTGGGTCTCCCTGCACCCCCTTCATTTTCTCCACTGAGGCCAGGATTTTTCCCCAGCCCCTCCACTTGGGAGTGCCTCTGGCAGGAGCATAAAATGGGATGATCTTAATTTCTCCAACTAGTTCTGATTCATAGCGCGCTCTGGTAGCTGGGGTCCTTCTGGATCTGCTTGCGTGCCATTTTGCACTCTCCAGTGGTGCAGGCCCGTGGAGTTTTCCCCAACTGGGGTTTCTCTGCTCTGCTCTAACTCTACTGGGCCCACCTTCTGCATGGGCTCACCAGCAACAGGCTTACGGTGGGCAGTGGACGTGTCCACAGAGAGCTCTTTCCCGTGCCAGCTGGGGCGGGGGGGGGGGGGCTGTGCACCAAAATAGGGTCTACAGTTCAAAATCCACATTGGGGGATAAACTGTTATCGTTTGAGCTGAGCCCAGTGTCACTAGCTCTCCCTGAGCTGCAATAAAAGTTACATGCCTGCACAGGGAGAAGAAAATGAAGATGAAAATGCAAATATGAAAGTGACACTGCCATTTCCTTGAACCTCAGTGGCTCCACTCCTACCAGGTCAGAGGCAGAAATCCAACTGGAGCTGCAAGGGACTGATCCCCACTGAGCATGCTCCATGGTATCTTTGTCTTCTGACTCTTACTTGTTGAGGTGGGGTTCATCTCCAGAGTGCACAATTAATGTCCAGTAGATCTGAGGAGAATGGCTGGGATTTTCCAAAATGCTTGAGAGAAATTAGGCTTTTATAACTAACTCCATCTGGAGCTTTGGAATACCCCACTTCACATACAAATAGATACACAAAAATATATTGCAAGAACATTAAGGGTGCAAAATCAAACATTCAAAGGTAGGAAATGAACATGAACATGAATAAACAATGCAATGCTGTTGCAAAAAAGGCAAATACAGTACCATTTTGGACTGCATTAACAGGTGTGTCGTATCGAAGACACAGGAGGTGGTGCTGCTGCTTTACTCGATGCTGACAAAATCTCATCTAGAATATTGTGTTCAGTTTGGGGCACCACATTTCAAGAAGGATGTTGACAAGTTGGAGAAGATTCAGAGGAGAGCAATTAAGATGCTGAAGGGGTTGAAGGACAAGCCATATGAGGAAAGGCTGAAAGAATTGGGTATGTTCAAGCCTAGAGAAAAGATGACTAAAGTGTGTGGGGGGGGGGGAAACGGGACCATGATAGCAGTTTTCAAATATCTATAACAGTGTTGTAAAACTGATGGCAAACATTTGTTTTCCACTGTTACTGAAGGCAGAACAAGAGGGTATGGGCTTAAATTGCAGCAATGTAGTTTTAGTTAACTTTTAGGAAAATATTTCCATGTGGAATCTTTCTTTGAATGTTTTCAAAATCCAGCAGAACAAGTATCTGTCTGTGATGCTTCAGGCAGAAGATACCTGCAGGGGGGTGGACTAGTTGATTGTTGAGGATCCTTCCAACCCTAACATTTTATGAAATGTCAGAATTAAAGTTACCTGTGCAACTTTAACTCAGTCCCCTTATGGAGATGCATTACAAATGTCTTTAGCTACATAATCACATTAACGTTCAGTATGAAATATGACAGTGCTATGAGTATGAATGAGGGCTGCAACAAAGGAGGTTCCGCCCTCATTTATTGTAGAAGTTGGAAGGTACATAGTGAAAGGGGTAGGGGATGGCAGGAATGATTGAGCTGTGGTATGTGCAATGATTATTATTATTTTATTATTTATATATCCTCTTCCTAGATTATAGCAAAGACAACATACAAACTACACCTGAGAGTTATTGTATATATTAGATGTGCTAAGCAGAGAATGGCTGTGACCATTCATTTTATGGTCACAGTAGGGCAAGAACCAAGAGCAGTTGTAACTGAAGTCTCTCATATGCTATTATATACCCAGCCTCTGCCTCTGCCTCATGTTCACAGTGCCAATGGTCACAGCTTTCTAGCCAGTCCTGAGACAGGCACTCACCACAAAGTTTTACAAAGTCTTTGCTTTCTGTCTCTCTGACAGAACAGGCAAAACAGAGCAACTCCTCATTTACTCATCTGCATTCTGTTGGAAAATGGCATTTGCCCCAAAGCTCAATAATCTCATACAGGATAAAATCCAATGTAATGGGGACCGCTTTCGATCTCATCCAAAGCCTGAAGACCAAATCAATCTCTTATTTCCATGCACCAGCCTGCTGCCTGCTTTCCCTACTCCATGGATGGAAAACACCCTGAGGTTTTCTGTGCATCTCTTCCCTTAGTTTTAAACTGCAGTTGACAACATGAATACTCCAAGGCCAAACTGGGCTGGTGTACAGTTATGCTGCTGGAAAAGGAGCAAAATTCTTTCTTCCATGTTTAAAATACCGATATGCACTTGGTTACAAGTTTTACAATAAAAACCACTAAAAATGATACACTTGTCTTTACCTAGTTGAGCCACCAAACCAACACTACTCAACCCCCTGACAAATTCATATACACTTTTAAGACAGAGAAAGTAGTTCAGATGAGATCTTTTATTAGACCAACTACGGTTGCTGAGAGCATCCAAGCATTCAGGCCACACAGGCATGTAATAGTCAGAACTGTAAATTAAGCAAATGCAGGACACACATATTATTATTATAATTATTTATTAATAAATAAATAATACATCATTAATTAGAGACAGGTCCCTACCTCAAGGAGTTTGGGAAAAAGAGAGGGGCAAGGTCAGAGTGGTAGAGGCCAGTAAGAAGGAAGTTGCATTAGTCAAGGCAAGAGATTACCAAAGCATGGACTAGGGTTTTGACAGTGAAAGCAGTAAGAAAGGACATTATTTTCGCAATATTATGCAAAGAGAAGTGATAGAATTCAGCAACAGATTGGGCCTGAGGTATAAGAGAGGAAGAAGCCAGGCAAATAATGTCTGGATAGACATTATCAATGAAAACTGAGAGGGAAGAGGAACATTTGGGGAAGGGAAGGTAAGTTCAGTCTTGGCCATATTATGCTTGAGTTGATGATGAGACATCCAAACAGAGGTATCAGCGAGACAGGCAACGATATGAAACTGGATGGAGGGGAAGAGCATGGGGATGGAGAGAGAGAGAGCTGAGTGTCATCAGCATATAAGTGATACTGAAAGCCATGAGATTCAATGAATTTGCCCCGAGATATTTTAAATTTATTTAAATTTTTACCCTTCCCTTAAGGCTCAGGGCGGCTTATAATATTAAAAACACAAAATACATTAAAATCCCTTTGTTAAACAACTCTCACCCCAAACCCACCCAAACCCCTATCCTTGCCTGCCAATCCCTGCCTGCCAAACAAAGGGGAGTGATGCAGAGGAGGTACCAGCAAGAGAGGCATTGAAAGAGCAGTTTGAGAGGTCGGAAGAGAACCAGTCAAGAACTGAGTCACAGAAACTGAGGGAGCAAAATGAATCAAGGAGGATGGTGAGGTCAACAGTGTTAAAGGTGGCAGAGACAAGAACATATGTGTGTGTGTGTAAGGAGTGATGTCATACATTTTAAAACATAAAGTATAAAACAATTTTAAAACATTTAAAACTATAGATGTCATACATTTATGACGTTATGTTTTTATCCCCTAACAGCTCCTTCCCAATCTTGTAATTCGGACCTGAGCTTGTCTCAAATATCCGTCCCAAGTAGAGCTCTATTTCAGATTCCTGCTATTGCCACCTCCATTGGAACTGCATTGAGTTCAATAAGCAGGACAGATATTTCAGTAAAAGTGTCCTCAAGTGTACTTATTGATCCACTCTACAAAAAAATGCATATTAGAAAAGAGCTATCAAAATGGATTGTATACTAACCCCAGGGACAGGAAACGAACGCTCTATCTGGGACAGTGTCTGCGCCAACCTTTCTAGAAGCTTGGTAGAAGAGACTGCTGATGCACCCTACAAAAACACTAATCATATTAGTGGAAAACTATTTAAGTGGATTGGATGTTACCTCAGGGACAGGAAATGGTTCACTGTGCAGAGGGGGTAAAAATGAGTGCCATTAGAGGTTAAAGTCAGCAGATGATTCAGAGGATAAACAATGCCAGACTATGGATTGTTTAATGGCAAAAAGGGCAACTCACTGTTTTGCTTATCCCTTTAGATCTTGCTTATGCCAAAATCATACAGAGAAATCAGGCTCAGATAGTGTAGTATGAGTTTGCTACAGATTTGAAGTTTCTTTTTCCTTCCTCTCTTTTCTCATAATGCCACCAACTTTTGTGCCAGTCTTATAAGATATGGCACAGTCCCATAAGACATAAGGCTGATGTCTTATGGGTCTCATTAGTGCCCTGACTCAAACCTTCTTATGGTCCAGGTGATGAGGACAACTTCTTGGAAGCATCTCTGAGACTCTCTAGAAGATCTTTATTGCCTTAGGTCTTAAGTTCCCCAAATAAGAATGTGCGTGAAGAATGTTGGATTTTATTAGTGGTCAAAAACCAAAAAACCAAAGTTTCACTGCCTACTGTGCCAGGACCTGTTACAGCTCTGGCTAGGCATCAGCAGAGTTTACACACAGCAAAAAGGAAAATAGTTCGAATTCTCAGTAACAACAGCTTAGAAGTAATCAACACCTTGGAGATTGTTTCTAGACTGAAAATAATCTACTTCATTGAAAAATACACTGTGATAGGAAAGGCCTATCCCTAGATCTTTCTATCTAGCTGCCACCAGCATGGTGAAGGTTAGAGGAAGAAGAAAGGAATGGAGAAAGGTCAGGAAGAAGGAGGGAAGTCCAGTAGAAGCTTCCTGGGCACATCCCACCTGAGAGGGGGAAGGGGGGGGGCTTAGAAGCAGAGATCAGAAAGGTTAAAGTGACACACACACTAACTCACTGTCTCTACTCCCAATGCCCCTAGTGCTCATTAGGGTTTGTTGGTGCAAAAGGTTGATGTTATCTGGAGCTGTTTCTCCAACAAAGAAAACATTCTGGGAGGAATTTTCAAATAAATTTAAGGGATTTAGGTACTCTTATGCCCCCTTCCTCTTCATGGAAGGACCTGAAGCTTGTAACCCATTTCTCATGCTTGTGTTCCAGAGGATGGTCTCACAATTGGTGATTTGGGTGGACTCCTCCCTGTGTGAGTAGGCTGCAAAGGAGTATTTCTAGGAATGAAATGGGCAAGCAACATATGATTAAATTTATAACAAATTGACACTCCTGGAAAGATCCCGGAGGAATTCCACACATGAAGCCTAACAGGCCCTCAGCAAAATTAACCTACTGATAACACTAGGATTCCTCTCTTAGAATGCCTTTCTGGTCAAAGTCCGGTATTAATGTCTGGGGAAATTTTAGAAAGCCACCTGGACCCATAAAGGAATCAAAGCTTTGGAGACAGAAATAAAGACAAATATGCTTGCCTATTTATGTTTTGCTGTTTGCCTGCCATCTTGTGGCAGCTTAGTGACAAAGGCTGCTTGCACATGTTCTGTATTTTCTCATGAGATACAATCCCAGGAGAAAATTGCAGTAACGCGAGATCAACATGAGCTGCATGCCCACGTTAATTTCACATGGGTGTGCTGAAAATGGGATGGATCCATTGTGAGATACAATGGATCTGTGTCAACGTTCAGTCCCCGCAGCACCCCTTCCCTCCTCCACAGCCCAGTAACTCGCTTGCCTGGCGGTGGAACGGCTCCCACAAAGCAGGCCAAGCCCAGCACATTGGGGACTTCCTCTGCAGACAGGGCCTGATGACCTGCTAGGCCTATGCCCGCAGAGGCTGACTCTGACATGCCGGGCTCAGGCTGTGCTGCCAGAGCCACTCCACCACCTGGCAGGTGAGTCCCCCCGATCTTCTCCCTGCCCTTTGGCTGGGCTTGGCTGGTGGGGTCTGTTTGTCTGGGGTTGTTTCCCCCCACGCTCTCCCTCACCTGTGCCCCCTCCTTCTGTCCTTCGCACCCCCTCCTGAGGAATTTCACATTACTTTGACTAACATGAAATTTGAATGTACTGCATACATTCAAAGTTCATGGTAGTTTCCACTCATGTGAGCAAGTGAAAACTAATTTTCAGCCCTGTCATCTGTGATGGGACTAACATGAATTTTCCCTTCCAAATGAGGAAGGCTGCTTGCCCACATTACACAAATTAACGTTAGATAGGTGTCACGGATTGGGGGTCCGCACCCCCACTTTACCGGGTTTGAGTGACCCAGTTTCCCTTGCGCACAGTTCTCTTCAATCAGTTTCTCTCTCACTGGCTAATTCAAGTCTGCCACAATGAAACTTCTTGTCACACAAGGGCCCGATCCTTCCCGTTTACAGACTCTTTACTCTCTGGGTTCGCAAGAGCTTGAGGGCTCTTGTAGCTCACTTGTGTTCCAATATTAGACACTAGACCACTTCTTTATAAAGTAAGAAGTATATTTATTGATTACATAACAAGATAGTTAAACAGAGTGGTAATAGAAATAAAAGGTAAATATAACGCATTCCTAACTTCTATTGTTGAGTTCCTAAACTATTCATCTTACCCTAAAACAAGGTCCAGAAGTTCTGGTTTTCTCAGCCATATAGTAGATGGCTGGGTCCTTGGCTTCTGAGTCTGCAAAAAGCAATTCGTCTCTCACTTCATGGCTGCCAGCTGCTTGCTGCTGGCTTTCATATGCAGATGTTTAAGATGGCTTTGCAAGAAGTCTCCAAGCAGTCTCTGCAAGAAGAAAACTCTCTCTCCCCTATCTTCCTCCCATTTAAATAGGAATTCAGTTCCTTTGTTTCAGATTTCCCGCCTCGGGAAGCATGGTTCATGTCACGTCCGCAACCCAGGTAAACATGGAAGTTCATTAACATCTCCACTGGCTGTCTAGCAAGCCAGCTTTCAATACACGTTTTGTTATCTCTTGTAGTTCCTGCAGACTTGTGACGTGTGAGAGGCCCAACCTGAGTTGTAATTTGAGTTCTACCGTTCTCAGAGTTGACATTACAAACATGTGGAACTTTTAACATTACATAGTGTACATTTATAGTAACATTGCATACATATGAAACCCTTGGCACCACACATTTCCCAAACATGTAGTCCCGTGTTACACGTGTGTGACCCCATGTTTCTCCGTGACAATAGGAATGAACGTTAGTTTGTGTAACATGAGCAAAGAGCCAAATTCTCAACCAGAACAATGGCAATTTTGCTGCTTGCGAGAAATTTCATAATTTCAGGAACCAGGATCAATTTCCCATTGATTTCCTGATGCCTAACCAAATTCTCAGTCAACAGTGTTAAAAATTAAAAATAAAAATCTAAAAAAATTGCACATGCACAAAATGGCTGTTGCCCTTAATCAAAATGGCAGTAACAGCATCGTAATCAATTTGGTTAAGGACAGCGGATAGGAGAATTGGTTACCTACCTTTGTGAATTCCTTTCTCTCTTACTCTCCTGATCCTCCTCTGCTGGGTAGCTCTCCTGCTGGCTGATAGGTGGCAGATGTCTGTAAACTGATTTGCGCATGCGTCAGGAGCTACCCGGGCATCTTCAGTTTGTAACATAGCCAAGTGCCCCTGTAAGGTATTCTTATCTAAAAACAGAACTAACATAACAATTAAAGAACAATAACCACAGGAATGGTTGCAACTAGCATGACTACTCGAAAATGGGAGTGCAGAGACCCTCAAGGTGAGGAATTAGTCTGAAAAACGGTCGTGCTGTCTGGCAGGGAGGGCCAGAGGAGGATCAGGAGAGTAAGAGAGAAAGGAATTCACAAAGGTAGTTAACCAATTCTCCTTTCTCCGCTTACCTCCTTCTCCTCCTCTGCTGGGATGTACCAGAGCCAGATCCCTCCGTCTACGGGTGGGAGCCGACAACACTGGGAGCCTCCAGTACCGCCTGCAACACCCGTTTGCCGAAAGCAGCCTCAGCTGACTGGAAGACATTAACCTTGTAATGTCTAACAAAGGTGTGAATGGAAGCCCAAGTTGCGGCTCTGCAAATTTCATCGTAGGAGGCCTGTGCCTTGAAGGCATAAGAAGTGGCCACACTGCGGACCAAGTGGGCCCAGATTTGCAGGGGGGGAATCTTCCCACCTGCCTTATAGGCTTCTATGATCGCTTGCTTCACCCATTTGGACAACAAGGATCTAGAGGCCTTGAGACCCTGGAGGCCCAGACGAATGTTAATGAAGAGGGCCGTGGACTTGCAGAAAGGCCGTGTTCTAGCTAAATAAATTTTGAGGGCCCAACGAACATCTAATTTATGCCAAGCTTTGTCCCTGGGGTGGACTGGGTTGGGGCAGAAGGAGGGGAGCACTAACTCCTGGGCCCTGTGAAAATAAGAATTGACCTTCGGAATGAAGGCGGGATCCAGTTTGAGAGTGACAGAATCAGGGCGAAAAATACAAACGTTGTCCTCCATAGACAGGGCACTCAGCTCCGACACCCGTCGAGCTGATGTGACCGCCACGAGAAAAACAGTTTTGAGAGTGAGCAGATAAAGGGAAACATGTTTGAGGGGTTCGAAAGGAGGTTTGGTCAGGGCCTCAAGGACCAGGTTTAAATTCCAAGAAGGAACCCTGTGAATGACCGGGGGAGATAGGAGCCTAGCCGCCCTAATGAATCTCTTGACATGCGGGTGAGAGGAGATAGTCCTTCCAGTAGTGGTCCTGAGGACAGAGTCTAGGGCTGCTGCCTGTCTAGCAAGAGTGTTCACTTTGAGCCCTTTGTCTAGCCCCTGCTGGAGGAAGTCCAAGACTTGGGGGAGTCCAGCCTGTCTGAGGTCCAGGTCTCTCAGTTTGGACCAAGAAGCAAAGGTTTTCCAAGTATGTTGATAGGAACGTCTAGTCGCTGGTTTTCTAGAGTTCTGTAGAGTGTCGAGTACAGAGTCTGAATATCCCTTGCTTCTTAGTGCCGAACGCTCAATAAACAGACTGTCAGCTGAAGTGTCCGTATATCCGGACACAAGATTGGTCCCTGATGTAGAAGGTCCGTCCATAATGGGAGCTTCCTGAACCGGCCCTGGCTGAGATGTATGAGTTCTGAGAACCATGGTCTCCGGGGCCACCAGGGCGAGATCAGTAGGAGATCGGCTCACTCCAAGTTGGCTTTGGTGATGGTGCGTGCGATCAGGGGAAATGGAGGAAACGCATAGAGCAGTCCCTTGGGCCACGGTTGATTGAGGGCATCGATTGCCTCTGCAGCTCTGCAAGCCTCCCTTGCCATGAAACGGGGAAGTTGGGAGTTGGCGCTGGTGGTGAATAGGTCCATGATTGGGAGGCCGAACCAATCCACTATCCTTTGGAAGATGGCCTTGTTGAGTGACCATTTGTGAGGTCTCAGCACTTGGCGGCTGAGCCAATCCGCTGTCATGTTGTCCAGCCCCCTGATGTGAAGCGCTTTCAGGGATCTTACATGGGATTGGGCCCACTTGAAGAGGCGGGCCGCTTCCTGGTGTAGTTGACGAGACCGGGACCCCCCTTGGTGATTCACATAGGCTTTCGCCGTGGTGTTGTCGGTGTAAATCAGGAGATGGAGCTCGGTCCTGGATGGAAAAAGTTGCTGGAGGGCGAGGCGAATGGCTCTCATTTCTAGAAAGTTGATTTGATGGCGTGCCTCCCTTGTCGACTATATCCCTTGAACTGAGCGAGTCGAGGTGTGCACACCCCAGCCTGTCTGGCTGGCATCCGTTGTGATTATCACCCTTTGGGGTTCCGTGAGGGGGACCCCTTGAGAGAACCGTATGGGGTCTAACCACCAGGACATGGAGTTCTTGAGGTGCACGGGGATGAGAACCCTGGGATTTCGCCCGCCCGTGAGATCTCGCTGAAAAGGCGCTAGCAACCTCTGCAAGGGACGGAGATGGAATCTGCCCCACGCCACTTGTGCCGTACAGGAGACCAAGAGGCCGAGAAGGGAAGCCAGGGTCTTGAGTCTGACGTGGAGTGATGACTTGAGGAGCAACACCAGCTTCTGGATTCGGCGGATTCGATTGGGGGGAACGAACACGCGGTCGCAGCTGGTATCTATGATGGTGCCCAGGTATTGCAATCTCCTCATGGGGATCAAGTGACTCTTGTCTCTGTTGACTAGAAAACCATGTTGTTCTAGGTACAGGATTGTTCGATTTAGGTCCCGTAAGGTCTTGTCCCGGGAATGGGACCTGATCCATAGGTCGTCCAGATAAGGGTGGACATGAATGCCCTCCATCCTTAAGTTGGCTACCAGAGGGATTAGAATCTTGGTAAATGTCCTTGGAGCCGAGGACAGGNCTTGAGAGAACCGTATGGGGTCTAACCACCAGGACATGGAGTTCTTGAGGTGCACGGGGATGAGAACCCTGGGATTTCGCCCGCCAGTGAGATCTCGCTGAAAAGGCGCTAGCAACCTCTGCAAGGGACGGAGATGGAATCTGCCCCATGCCACTTGTGCCATACAGGAGACCAAGAGGCCGAGAAGGGAAGCCAGGGTCTTGAGTCTGACGTGGAGTGATGACTTGAGGAGCAACACCAGCTTCTGGATTTAGCGGATTCGATCGGGGGGAACGAACACGGGGTCGCAGCTGGTATCTATGATGGTGCCCAGGTGTTGCAATCTCCTCGTGGGGATCAAGTGACTCTTGTCTCTGTTGACTAGAAAACCTTGTTGTTCTAGGTACAGGATTGTTCGATTGGGGTCCCGTAAGGTCTTTTCCGGGGAATGGGACCTGATCAAGAGATCGTCCAGATAAGGGTGGACATGAATGCCCTCCATCCTTAAGTTGGCTACCAGAGGGATTAGAATCTTGGTAAATGTCCTTGGAGCCGAGGACAGGCCAAAAGGTAATGCTCGGAATTGCCAATGGTGGCCGTTGTATGTGAACCGGAGCCATTTCCGATGAGAGTTCTTGATAGGGATGTGGAGGTATGCGTCCTGCAAATCCAGGGACAGCATCCGGTCGTTCCTGTGGATGTTGCGGCAGATTGAGGACACTGTCTCCATCTTGAACTTCCTCTTCGCGACATGCTGATTGAGGGCCTTCAGGTCGAGAACCGCTCTCCATTTGCCCATCTTCTTCGCGACGAGAAAAAGGATGGAGTAAAGACCTGTCCGTTGCTGGTCGGTTGGGACCCGCTCTATGGCTTTGATGTCCAAAAGTCTCTTGATCTCGGATTGCATGGCCTGATGCTTCACCACGTCTCGAGATGTGAGAGAGACTAAGAATCTGCTTCGGGGAGTGCCGTCGAGTTCGATGGAGTATCCTCGTTTGACGCAAGAAAGGACCCAGGCGTCCGAGACAGAGTGAGCTCACTCGTCGAAGAAGACTTGGATCCTGCCCCCAACCCGGAAGTCGGAATAGTCAGGAGTCCTGCCTTGGTTGGTTGGCGGCGGGTCCTCTGGATCTGCACTTGTCGTAACGACCTGATCGAAATCCTCTGCCCCTGAAGGGGAAGTTAGGGGTATAGCCTCTGTGAGTCGGTTGATGAAATCTCCGGGACGGTGCTGCAAATCCCCTGAAATGAAAAGGCTGAGGTCTAGAGGAACCTCGCCTGGGGTTAAGTTATTGCAAGGTTTTAGTCTTATCCTTGCTGGAAGCTTCCTCCAGTACCTTTTCTAGGCACACGCCAAAGAATTTGGATCCGGAATATGGAGATGCAGTTAATAAGTTCTTAGCGGTGACATCACCGTCCCAGGAGCGTAGCCACACCCTGCGGCGTGCCGCGATGTTGTTAGCCACAGATCTTGCAGACCAAGACAGATTGTCCGTGGTAGCGTCTGCTAGAAAGGTAGCTGCCAAGCAGACTCTAGAATTTAACCTTTGGGCCCTATTCTCAGAAATGTCTGGGTCCTGTAAGTCTTTGAGCCAGGCAAGCATAGCACGGGAGACATAAGAAGAAGTTATCCCTATTCTCAGGGCAGCCGACGCGGACTCCAATGCTTTTTTAAGAGCTGCATCAATGGCCCTGTCAGTATTATCCCGAGGGTGGCAATCCCCCTCAGTGGGGAAAACTGTATGTCTGGCTAGAGAGGCAGCCCCAGCGTCTACCTTGGGGGACCTGAACAGAGGGGCCTTCCTTCTGGAGAAGAAGTAAAGGGTATCCTGAGTTTTGTTCATTTTGAACCCCTTATCTGGGTGTTTCCACTCCTCTAGAACCAGTTTTTCGAATGCTTTGTCTAGAGGAACACCCTGGTCCTTGCCGTGAATGGAAGGGATGTACTGATGGGTTTCCTCCTCCTGAGAGTCTGAGGAATCCTGTCTTGAGGATTTTTTCTGTAGTTTTAAAGTTTTCACCACATGGGTAATGAGATCATTTTTATATTGGGTGGGGAATTGTCTTTCGGCCTCTTTGGGGTCGGGGGTTTGGTCAACCCATTCCCCTTCCTCTAGATCCGAGAGAACGTAGTCAGAGTCAGAGGAGATATCAGCTTCCCCGAGGTTTTGGCCTGAGGGAGCCGCAATAATATCAGAATGATGCCCCTCCTGATCGCTCTTTACAGAGGAGTGAGCAAGAAGTGGACCCAGAGAGCCCTCTGGTGGCGGTTTAGATTTCTTTCTAGGAGTCCCAGAAGAGCCTGTTCTGGTCTTACCAGAGGCTTTTCTCTTGCCTTTAGGATATGCCAATTTTCCTAGGGTAGCCAGGATCTCACCCACTGATTTTTCAAGGGAGTCGAGGCGTACCTGAGTGTCTGGAATGGGAGCGGGGGCTGGAGTAGAGGAGTCCCCGGGGAGGGGGTGCCCAGAACTCATGGCCAGAGCCTGTCAAGAGAACAAGAAGGCTGTGAGTCAGGGATGGAGGGCAGGCTTGTATTCCCCCAGTCTGCCTGTCTCCACCCAGTGCAGAGAGCACGTGAAGCAAGAAAATTAATGGCTGCAGGCTACTGCCTGAGTCCAGCAGGGGGCCCCTCCACGTGGAGATACAGGGCGAGGAGAACTCTGAGGCTCAGCGTGGCTGACCCCGAGTATTCTGCCTAGGGACCTCGTGCCCTTATAATTTTGCCATTGAGACCTCACAGACCCAGCCATGCCGTCCCGGGGGTTCAAACACATCGTTCCCAGGGGCTCTGGCCCCGACAGAGGCAGAAAACACAGATTGAGCTCACGGGCGCGGCCGCGCCGCCCCGGAGCTATTTTTAAATGGAGGCAGAGTCAGATCCCTCCTCTGATACTAGGGCCGTTTCCCTTGAAACCAGCTCACAGGCGCGGCGCGCCACCCCGGAGCGGTGTATGGGAGCGGGGCTGGAGAAGCCGCGCGTCCCGCTGACTTCCACGTTTTAAAGTCTTTTTCTTTTCTTTTTTTTGCATTAGGAGGGCCCCCTGCGGCTGATAAAGGTTTGAGCTGCACCTACCCAGAGATCTAAGGTGTGCTCTTGAGAAAAATAACGCGGAGCTGCTGCGAAGCGTCCTACCGGCCGAGGCAGATGAATGAAACTGAAGACGCCCGGGTAGCTCCTGACGCATGCGCAAATCAGTTTACAGACATCTGCCACCTATCGGCCAGCAGGAGAGCTACCCAGCAGAGGAGGAGAAGGAGGTAAGAAGAGAATGCACATGTGCAAAATGGCCACCAACATTTTGCACATGGCGGTGGCCATTTGCGCATGCGTAACTAAAAAAATTTAAAAATATTTTGCCCAAGAATTTGGTTGGGTTATTCAGAGGGTCTAAGTTCATCTCTCATTTTTGAGAAATCTTGTTTCAGCCCTACTAAAAATCTCAAAGCCAAGGTATAGCTTCAGGCAGGATTTTCAGAAGTAGCTAATAATTTTAGGTGCCCTTCTTGAGACAAACTGTATGTATGATATTCAGAAAGTGTTGAGCACCAGTGTATGCTAGCTGGCAGAGAAACAAGCAGATAAGCAATATAAATGCCAAATAAACATAACTATTCTTAATTCTGCATGAAGTTGAGAAATCGAATTCTGCATGAAGTTGAGTGCCTTTGGCACTCAAAGGTTAGAAAATTCCGAATGTAAATGTAAGTTCCCTGTGCCTCTGGCCTCACATTGCTAGCAACACCCTTTTCTAGGGTTCCTTGCAGTTTGGCCATTAGGGATCACAGCTAGCTAGCACAGGTTAGACAAGCCTAGGGAAGCCTCAAGCCTCCAACCAGAGCCTGGAAAGAGAATCAGAAATATATAAATGGCCAATACTCATCCTCTTCCTCTCTCTGCTGATCCCAGTGTTGGCTGGCTGCAAAGAATCTGAACCATTGTGTATGTACTGCCATAGGCATCAGTTGGAGGGATAAGCATTTCCTCCCTCTGATGCCCTAGACTTTGCTTAGCATTGCAGAACCACTGTACTTTTGATTAATTAACTTACTCATATCCAAACTGTAGTTTCCCAAGGCTGAAAGAAGATCTGAAATTAACTTCATGGTCAGTTATTCCAAAGAACCACATGAATTCTTCCTTGAACAAAATTGCCATTCAAGTGACATCATCATTAGCACACAACGGATACTTATTGATAACTGTTCCATTCCTTCACCCACAATGGAAAATGTAACACTCCCATTTAGGTCTTTAATACTACTTTCAGTCAGAACATTTCTACAAGTGTTGATAATTTCACCTTGGGATTGCCAAGGTGTGTACACTGCATTTTTTGCACTAGTATCAGGTAAAGTTGGTGGTGTTCAAAAGCTGATTAGAGCAACATATCTTATGAAAATATACTTTCATTTGTGGCCCCCATTTGGCAAAAATCCTGAAACTGCCCTCATGTACTGAGCTCCACTCAGTCTCAGAGTCAACATATATCTGTGATACAAGAGATACTTTGAGGACAACGTACTGTATAAAGAAAAATAAATTTCTAACCAAAGTGCTCAGAAGATTTGTTCTTATAAATACTGACATATTTACGTAACAGGCCCATTAATTTTACAAACTTACACCTTCCAAACTCAATATCAAACATGTTATTTTTCTCACTGTCTTTTTTTATAGCCAAGTCAAAGTCCATCCTGAGCCACTTAGCTGGCCCATATGGGCAGGTGTGGTTAAGGTACCCCAGTTTCTGTGGCCTACAGGTAAGTGATGTGACCAGAACCACTTGTGATCACCTTTGACTTTCCCCAACACAGTGGATCAGCTGGGTGAATTGGAGGTGACCATCCAATAAGATACCAACCATGACATAAACGCACAACTTTCAATGATGTAGTCAAACGCATTAGGCACTCAGCCACCACACCTCAATGTTATAGCACTCCACAATGTAGTATGTGAGTGCTTGACTCAATGGGTGTTGGCCAGACTAACGACAGACTCCATGCAAATCCATCACATGCTGAAATTGATGCTTGTCATCCAGTGCGTGTAACTGGTCGTAAAAGTGTTTATGTGGCTGCATGTTTTTGCAGCTACCTACTCCCCTTCTACCAACTAGCCCTAAGTCCAGGAATGCAGCCCCAGTGCCAACTCTTAACCCTCTCAAAAGTGAAAGAAGTGATTAAGTACATATAGGTTTTTTTGTGTTATTTTTGAGGATTGGTGTAAATCTTGAGGGTTTATCTTCTACCAGACCAGAAGTGAGGTGGCACACTTCTCTATGCAGAATAGTGGTTAAATGCAAGTGGCAAATTCATGATGTCTGCAACCATGTTTTCTGGCATTACAAACCATGGAAAATGCAGGGGGGAAAGCACATTTGCACAAATAGCCACAACATATTAATCTGTGTTTAAAGCTGAAATTAGTAGCTAGCTTTCCATTTGGTAATAGCCTACCTTCACAACAGCTCTGTGAAGCAGAAAGCTATTATTATCCTTGCTTTGCAGACAGGATCTGAAGTAGAGTTATGAAAGCCTAAAGCGTAGGAAGAGAGTACACAAATATTGGGTGCCTTGCTTGAAATGCCAAAGGATTTCTTTTTTGGAGTACATAACATTTTATAAGTTCAAAGGCATGGACCTTACCAAGATCAACTGCCTTTGTGAGTGTGCAACAAATCACAGCACACAATGCCAACTGTGAAAATCTGGTTCAAACTACTTGCCCAAATCACGCATGATCTCTGTGGAAAGGATAGCCTCTAGCCCTGCACAGTGTTGTTCAACTGAGGCTGATGTCTTAGCCAAATTTGAATAGAATTTCACAAAACTGGCAAAGGCACATTAAGATTTTAAACTCCTACTCCAACGTGGAGGCATAAGAGTACAGCCATGCTCCCAGTAGATTCCAGAGCCCTACTCAAGGGATCAGGAAATATTTCCCTTCCTATGTGGTTTGGAAAAGATCATCTTGAGTCATTAAAGTCTGGCAAGGTTATAAACAACTAAAACCAGGATCTTACAATGGAAGTATTCTTCAACTTGCTGTCCCTTTATATACCAATGTACAATATTGGTAAACCCATTCCAGAGGAAAATAGGAGAGAAATTACCATGCTGAAGTTGCAGTTGTCTGAGCTCCATTTTGAGTTTTTCATTTTCCTTTTCAAATTCAGTGGTTAGAGCGTCCCGTGCTTCTGTCAGGTTACGAACATGGCCCACATAATTCTCCACCTGAAAATAAGGACAGTGACTTGAGGTGGCTAACAATTTTTTTTTTTTAAATAAACAACAATAAATACAATAAATATAAATATAAAAATACATAAAACCCATATCATGGCTCTCTACCTAATCTGTGTATAAAACAACCCGACACAAACCCTCCCCTCTACCAAATGCCTGACAGAAGAGCCAGGTCTTACAGTTTTGACAGAAAGCAAGGCGATCCAGGCTGAGGTGAATCTCTACCAGGAGGGCATTCCATGGTGATGGCACAGTCACCGAGAATGCCCGCCTGTCTGTCTGGGTCCATTGATAATGCGGAACCTCAAGGAGTGTACTCCCAGATGACCGCAGGGGCTGTCCAGGGGTCCACGGGGTGAGGCAAAACCTCAGGTAAGCGGGGCCCAGGCCATGTAGGGCTTTTAAGGTCAAAACCAGCACCCTGAATCAGGCCTAGGAGACAACAGGCAGTCAGTGCAACACTCAAAACACTGGTCAAATGTGCTCCCTGCAGCCTGTCCCAGTGAGCAGACAGGCCGCTGCATTTTGCACTAGCTGCAGCTTCCAAACCGTCATCATAGGCAGCCCCACATAGAGCGCATTGCAGTAGTCCAGCCTCAAGGTGATGAATCATGGATGACAGTGGCAAGGTCCGAGTCTAAGACATATGGGCAGAGCCTCCTCACTAGATGTAATTGGCGAAAGGTGCTCCTGGTCACAGCCAACACCCGAGAATCCAGGCGTAGCTGCGACTGTAGGAGCAACTCCAGACTCCGCACAGATGGAACCAAAGGAGGGTGGACACCCCCGATAACAGGGGTAGTCCCCTCTCCCAGATCACCAACCCTGCCCACCAGCATCACCTCTGTCTTGTCAGGATTGAGTTTCAATTGGCTCGACCTCATCTAATCTCCAACAGCAGCCAAGCACCAGGATAGCGTGGGCCAGCAGGGCCTGGGTCGGTTGAAAAAGAAAGATACAACTGGGTGTCATCAGCATATTGTGACAACGAACCCCCCACTGAGTACAGCCTCCCCTAGCAGCTGCATGTACACATTGAACAAGATAGGGGACAGAATGGAACCCTGTGGAACCCCACATGGGACGATGTAAAGTCCCCAGTACCACCCACTAAAAGCTATCTGTGAGGTAAGAACATAACCATTGCAAGACAGTTCCATCAACCCCGGCCAAGTCCCGTAGGCAAGTCATGGTTCACGGTATCAAAAACTTCTGACAGATCTAGTAAAACCAGTAACTGTCATACGACCTCTATCCAGTTCCAACAGGAGGTCACTGACCAAGGCCACAAGTGCTGTCTCTCTCCGTGCCATGATGTGGACGAAACCCAGACTGTGCAAGATCAAGAAAACCAGTGCACCTACCACCTGATCAATAACTTTTCTTTAAAACAGGAAGGTTAGAGACAGGCCAATATTTCACCAAGGCAGTAACATCAAGTGATGGTTTCTTGAGGAGGGGTCGGACTGCAGCCTCCTTGAGGCTGTCCGGCACCCTTCCCTCCCAAATGGAGGTGTTGATCACCCCCGCCAGCACCAGTCCCAGCATCTCCCTGGTGGCTTTCACCAACTAGGACGAACATGGATCTAAGGGCATTTTCACACAAGACACTCTCCACCCACCACCTACCCACTATACATGTTACAGGGCACCCATAGGGCAACACTGCAGCCCTGCAACATGTATAGTGGGTGGGTGGGTGGGTAGTGGGTGGAGAGTGTTTTGTGTGAAAATGCCCTAATTCACAAGTTGTGGCCCGAACAGACCCCAGTACATCCATCACCTCAGCAGGTGTCACTGATTGAAAGTCATTCCACAAATACTGACCAAACAGGGTATTCCTAACCTCTGGTTCCACCACTGCCTCTGAAATGGCAGAGTTGAAGTCATGCTCAATGCGAGCTATTTTATACGTAAAGTATGCTAAAAACATGTCACAGTGGGCCTTGGATGAATCCAGTTCCACGTGGAACAGGCTGGACTGACCACCCGGAACAGCTCCACTGGACGCAACTGAGCAGATGCTGTGAGGGCAGCAAAGAACCACTTTGGCATAGGTCTTCAAAAACACTCTATGCCACAAACGATCATCTTGAGCGCGAGTACGGTTCCACTGTCGCTCCAACTACCTCCCCTCATGCTTCAACTACCCCAGGTCCTCCATGAACCACAGGGACCTGTAGTGACGTAATACAAGGGAGTGGATGCCTAGGAGCCACCCGATCAATGGCCCCAGCCAGTCAATCATACCAAAAGGCCACAAGGTCATCGATGGAGCAACCATCAAGGTCAACAAGTATCTCCCCTAGAGTATTCTGGAACCCTTCCAGTTCCATAAGTCTCCGGGGCTGAATCATCCTAACTGGTCCCACACCCCTACGGTCAGGCAGGTATGCTAGGATGGAGGCTCACAGGAGGCAGTTCCTGGCAGGATCAGGACCTTGGCACCAGCTCAGCAGGGACCAGCAGAACCAAACACTCCAGTTATACAGTAGTTGAACACCCTTTTGTTGTCCTTCACCAGTGCATATGTATTTACAAGTAGACAGTCTTTTCAACACTTTATAGTACAGAGATAACCCTCCCTCATCACCCAGGCTCACACTTTCCTCCTCAGGTGGGGTTCCCGTACCTCTGCTTTCCTCTGGGATCCATCTGCTAGGCTCCTGTCCTTCACTTAGCTTCTGCTATTATCCTTCAATCAGGGCCCTTGTGTTCAGGACCCTGGACAGCAGTGAGCGGACGCTCTGGCATATAGTTCTGACTCCTTTTGTAGCCAGACCCAGCTTCTGCTAGCTGTCTCCTCATACCCCTGTAAAATGGTGGGGCTACAGTAATCAACAGCCTGACCTTAAAGGGCCAATTCCTGTTCATTGTACTACTCCCCATTTACCCAGGACCAACCAGTCCTCAAAGGGCCCATTGGTCTGCTCTAGCAGTGCATAAACCCTCTTTGGGCACCTCTGCAGCCTCACTTACCCCATGTAAAGCTGCTACTTCTTCAGGGCCTGCCCTCCCATTCTTGAATACGTTCCAGTGACTTGGCAGCAGAGGTCCCCAATAGTCCCATCAATCCCACTACTCTGCACATCAGGCACACTTCTTTAAGGCAGCGTCCACAAGTTGACGCCAGGCGCGAATTCTTCACACTCCCCTATTCCTGGGCCCCCTTCCTGGGCTTCTTTTACAATCTGGCTTACCCCACAATATACTACCTCCCTTTTCTCCTTTGCCCCCATGACCCGCAAATCCTCCTGGCTCACACTGGTCAACATCTCCTGTTGTCCCTCTTGTCCTATGGAGGGCATTCGTTCCCTTTCTCCTTTTTTAATTTTTTACTTGATGTTTTTATAAGTTTTATCATTGTTTTATTTGTTGTGAGCCGCCCCAGGATGCTGTAGGCACGAGGGGGCGGCCAATAAATGTAAAGAAATAATAATAAAGAAATAATAATAATACTTTGACTTGTGTCTAAACCTCTCTGGGCTCTCTCTGTAACAAAGTGGCTAGCTGTAGCCACTAGATGGGCTGCTAGCCAAGCTGCTTGCAACAGCATGCACAGCTGACTCATTTTTGAGAAGCAGCCAGTTTACTAATTGGGAGCAGTGAGCTGGGCGTGGCTAAGCCAGCCCAGACCGACAAGAGAGTGGAGCAAGAGCTCAGTCTGCAGGAGGAGCCTGAAGACAGGGAGAGTTGGTGATGGACAGGCTGTATGTGTGTGTGGGGGGGAGGGAGAGGCAGCTAGTTTCCAATTTAATTTATTTGGCATGTAGTTCACGCCATAGCCATAAAAGTAAGTGGATAAGTGAACAATTAAAAACAAAAACTAAAAATAATTTTACATAATCAATAAAATAGCATACAATCATATGACAATCATGTACAAGCATATAACAATCATAAATAACATATTAAAGTATTGAAAGTAGCAAATGACAAAAATGACAAATAACGATGTTTGCTCCTAAAAGGGATATTAATATAAACAAAGCCAACCCCCTAAATATAAGAATTCAAGGTTCCTTGCTCCTAAACAGAGCAATGGTCCGGAAAACCAAGCCCCTGTATCTTTAATAAAGCATCCGGGTTTCACCACAACAAAAACACAAACAAAGCAACAAACATGTCAAATGCAGAAGTCCAGAGAGTTTCACAGACCCAAATATTTAACATAGCAAACAATAAACAAATTAAGATTTTTTTTTAAAATGGGACTATTTCAAACACATAATTGGGTTCCAATTTCTGATAGCTGCTGCCCTGCCTGCAAAAGCTGCTAAACTAGTAATGACATCTCTATCTGTATTCTGGCACAACCAAATCAGCTTCTCTTTCTTTTAAGAGCACTTTCAGCAAAATTGGGGCCAAAAAAACGCTTCTAATTTCAGTGTAATAGCACCACTTCAGTAGGTAATGGATCATATCCTCAATAATTTCCATCCCCCAAGTACAAATTCTACTCTCCCTGGGAATGTCCGCTCTACGATCAACCGTTACATCAGACGTCATTTGTTCTAATCACAGCCTAGTCAAGTGAACACAACAAGTGTGCTTCAAATTTAACTGTAAGTTCTTTGCCATGCCCATATCTGGTTTCCAGTACATATAAAGAGGAGCTATTCGGGGAACCCATAGCACGGAACAATCCTCCTGTAGGGCTACATCAGTAAGTCTTTGATACATTAAATCCCTCTCTAAACTAAAGAAGTAACTAACATCTTTGTTAGCTGTGTAGCAAAACCCAGTATTAATAATGTGTTAACCAGAGACTGCATTTCTACAATAATGTCATTCATATACAAGTTGAACAACATAGGGTCCAAAATGCAGCCTTAACAGACTCCCCATTTGTTGGAAACACAGATGTCAGTTCCACCGCCCCTCCCCCCCCCCAACGAACTCGTGCCCAAGTATATTTATGATACAGGATCAACAATCTCAACAATTGGGGATTAATACTCCAAGAATGTAACTCAGGCCACTTTTAGACCTTCCACTGGTGCTTATTCTGGCTGCGGGAGGGAATGTGCAAGCCAGGATATGCTCGAGGTTCGGCCAGTCTGAAAGCCCCCTGCGCGGCTTTGCTAGCAAACACCTGCAGAGATACAGAGCAGGAAATCCTGCTCTGTGGTGTTTGTTAGCAAAGCCGCACCGGGGGGGGGGCTTTCAGACCAGCCGAACCCCGCGCGTATCCTGGCTGTACATTCCCTCCTGCAGCCAGAATATGCGTGGGGGGGGGGGAGGAGGACAGGTGTGAAAGCGGCCTAGGTCCAAAGTTGGTCTCTATCAATCGTCAGGGCCAGCCCTAGGGTTTATGGGGCTATGTGCGAAGTCTTGGTGCGGGGCCAAATTTGCATAATTAGGCCCGACCCATTTATGCAAATACACAAATTTGCATATTTTGCCTAAATGTCCATCATATCTACACACATGCCTTGGGCCCTTTTTAGTCCCATCACTTTTTACCCCTTAGTTTCCCACACATAGCACCCCCTTGCCACTTGTCTCACAGATCCATTCACCCCCTTGCTTAAACCACCCCCAGCATGCCAAAGTACCCCCTCATCTAGCCCCCTCTCCCAGTTCCCCTCCTGCCAATATAGGGAGGGAACAGGAGGAGATGGAGGGCAGGGGAAAAATTGCAAGAATTTGGCAGTAATAGTCAAAACAAATGAAAATAATCAAGCAAAAGTATTCATATACAGTAATAACACAACAAATGTCTTTTTCAACAAGACATTTAGGAGACAGGCGGGACTTCTGTACGTTTATAGTTAGTTCCAGCTTTATGGGGTATTAGCAATGCCAACCTTCCCCCTCACAAACACCCCATTTCTCAGTGGAATCTGAACCTTGTTCTAGATCAACTGACAAAACACCCTTTTGAACCTGCAG
This sequence comes from Sphenodon punctatus, assembly GCA_003113815.1. Lineage (NCBI taxonomy): Eukaryota > Metazoa > Chordata > Lepidosauria > Sphenodontia > Sphenodontidae > Sphenodon > Sphenodon punctatus. Next base: position 695,384 of record QEPC01004314.1, on the reverse strand, counting down.
AACAATCTGACCTGTTTTGCTGGTCTCTGAAGACTGCCTTTTTGGTTGTCATCATGTCCCTTAGGCGGGTGAGTGAACTCGCTGCTATATCTATCAAGGAGCTTTACTTCTCAGTCTTCCCAGACAGGATAGAGATCTCTCGCCATTCGTAATTTATCCCTAAAGCGGTGTCCAGATTTCATATGGCACAAAAAATTGTCCTCCCAGTATTCCTCCCTCCACCTCATGAGTCAGAAATCTTAGCCAGATTTCACACTTTGGATGTTAAGAGAGCGGTCCTTCTCTATTTAGACAAGACCCAGCACTGCAGACGGACTGACAATTTGTTCCTCTCCCCCCTTCCCTTCCCAAGTTAGGGCAAAACGTTTAATACCAAACTATCTCAAAATGGTTAGTGCATTTGATCTCCTTTGCCTATGAGCAGGTAGGAAGTCCACCCCCACCTTTTTTAAGTCTCATTCGCTCAGAGGTCTGGGTGCTTCTACAGCAGCATTTTTCAACATCTCTCCTTTTGAGATGTGCAGGGCTGCAACCTGGAGTTCCCTGCATACATTCACTAAGCATTAGGCTTTACATCTCAATTCTGAATCTGACACCTCTCTCAGAGTATCTATACTGAATTCTGTCATTAAGACTTAATCTATTTTACTTACAATGGTTTTGTCATTTTTAAAAAAAGAGGAACTTTTAAACTAAGTTAACATAATAAACTTACACACTTTTTGCTTGCAGAGGTATGTTGTTTTTATTCTATAAGAAAATTCCCCCACCACCTTGATCGAGGCTTGGTACTCTCCCATTTGTGAGAATGTGAGGAGCCACTCGAAGAAGAACAGAAGGTTGCTACCTTGTAAACAAGGTTCTTCGAGATGGCTCGGAACATTCTCACAAATACCCACCCTTCTGACCCCACATCAATCGCTTAAGGTTGGAAGGAACTGTTGGGTTTGGGCAGGAAGGTACCTTATATACTGTGGAGGGCTCAAGACCGTCATATGGTTTTTTCAAACCAGTGAGTTTGGTATCTGCCAGTAAGAGAAGGGCACGCAAGCGCAAACCCATTTGTGAGAATGTTCGGAGCCATCTCGAAGAACCTTGTTTACAAGGTAGCAAGTTCCGTTCTGAATCCTGGCTCGCTGGGCTGGGGCATACGGGGCCAGCAGCAAGGGGGGGGGAGAGAGACTCTTTCTCCCCTCCCTCCCTCCCCCCCCCTCCACTGCGGGGCTAGGGCTAGCAGCTCCAACAGCAGGGGCGGGGCCAGCCTGGATTTTGAATTCAGGCAAGCACCGGCAGAGCAACAGACCAGGCTCCAGAAGCAGGACTCCGGCTCCTGCAGGGCCATGTGCGACCGCACATGTCGCACATGCCTGGGGCCGGCCCTGTCAATCGTATCCAAGGCCAAGGATAGATCCATGAAAGCTATGTACAGCTTAGTTTTCATCATCCTAGTATATTTATGTATCATATACTGTCAGGTATATATGCGATCCATAGTGGCGTACCCAGCTCTAAAACCTGCTTGTTCTTCTCTCAAAATATTATTATCTTGGACCCATGCCACAAATTGCCATAAAAGATATCTGCCAAATAGCTTGGCAGCGATATCTATAGGTGAGACTGGCCTGTATAATCCAGGGTCATTTCTTGGCCCTTTTGTATACATAGGCACTATAATGTTCCCTCTCCACGAGTCTGAAATCATACCAAAAATAATGGAATTAAACCATAGAGTTAAGATCAGAGCCCACCAATCTAAATGGTGTTGGTAAAGTTCCGCTGGCAATCCATCAATACCAAGGGATTTCCCCTTTTTTTGAGTCTTGATCAATATTTTCATTTCTGGTTCTGTGATTACATATAGAGGGTCATCCTCAATAAAGCAAATATGAGAGAGGAAATTCTGAAAAACCATCCTGTTTGCTGCAGCTGTATATTGTTCAGTATAAAAGTCAACCCATTCCTCGGCAGTTATATGGGAATTGACCCTGTTGTTATAGTATACCGAACCCTTGGTTACCATAGACCAAAAGAGCCTATTGTCCCCCATTGAAATAGCATACTGTAGCTAATCCCACTGGGAGTCCATATATGCGCTCTTCTTCTCTTTAATCAGATCCTTATAAGCCTCCCTATACTTCCTAATCTCAACTTCAGGATTTCCTCCATTCCTCTTTAGATCTTTGAATTTTTGTATCAGATCACGTTTCCAACTCATACAATTGTCATCAAACCATGGTGCTCCTTTCTTAGACTCATTATTGAAGTATATTCTAACGTCCCTAAAGAAAAGAGGGTTCAGTACTTTAATGATATATCAGCAACAGCAGTTGTCTCCATAAGCTGCATTCTAAGGGCTGTCAATATCACAGAGTTTAGCGCCTCTTCCGCTACCCCTGTGAGTGTTGCATGGGGGGGGAGGGCAGCTAAGCCAGATCAGCCCGAGACTGTTAAGCCGGAAGGGCTAAGAACCAGAAGGGCTCCTGATTATATGTTGCCAGAAGGGCCGAGCCAGAAGGGCTAATCTTTATGTTATGGGGACCCACCTTTTGTGGGAGAAGCCCCAGTACCTGGTGGCATGGGTGGGCTATTGAGTGCAGGGAGGCCCGAGGTAAAATGCCCCAGAGATTGGTCAGTTGTTATTGTAGCCCAGAAGGGGCAACTATTAATTTTCAATTTCCATTTTAATTTATACCCCGCCTCTCTCCCGTAGGACTCGAGGCAGCTTACAAGGCAAAAACATGTCCTGGGTTTTCCACGCAGGGGCCCAAAGAACAATTTCAAAAAAACATCTAACATGATAAACAATTTAAGCATAATAAAGCAAAACAGTTTTCACAATCACATTCCCTTAACTCAGCGAACGTTCCACTCTATGACCTCCCCCATAAAAACGGGGTAGGTCCCACCAACAACCAGATCATCCCCTGCTGCCACCAAGGGGAGACTGACCACCTCCACCCCCCTCTCACCAGGGGGAGGTAGCCCCACCAACCCAACATCAGCGATCGTAAATAACTCCTCCCCCTCCTCCCAATCTAGCCCTGTAAGGGACAACTGAGTGGCATATTTGATGTGATAGGTCAAGCTAATTCCCAAAATGGCTTCTCTGTCCACTTGAGAGCCAGACCCATCCACATAAGTGGCGGAGAATGCAGAAAGCACCCCCTGCTGGTGCAAATGAGAAATTGCACCTTTTGGCAGCCATTTTGTGAAAAGGTGCCATTTTGATTTTGTTTGCACTGAGCTGCAATTTTGGGTACCTAATACAGAAGACAGTGATGGTGAGACAGATCAGCAGTTGTGAGCACTCCCTGAAGTAAGAAGCCCAGGCGCCAGAAGCAGACACGACCAGAAAAGGCTCGGCTACAGGCTTGAGCACGGAGGCTCGCTGCCCACAGAGGCAAGATGTGGGTACCCAGTGGTGATGTGCAAGAAAGAATGACAGGCTGGAGGATCATGCCCAGCAAAGAAAGGGAAATAATAGATGGCTACACGATTACGCCTCAGCACCAGAGACAGAAAGGTAAAGCAGCTGGAGGATTGTCCTGAGCAATGACAGGAGGTAATGTGGACCTGGAATGGCAGCATGGCAGAAAAAGGAGGACTGCACCCATGGTCTTGGAATTTTTTTGAGCCAGAGTTAAGCTGTCAAGATCAGCAGCCAAGGACTGGGATAATGAGATGCAAGTACTGAGAACCCTTTGTGGGAGTTACCTCACAAGGTTGTCAATTGTGGTCGGTGTGGACATTTATGGTGGGCCTGCCCAGTGAAATGCCAAGGTCAAGTACATACACAGACTCTGATGTTCCAGAGAGAGACTTTGTGTGAGTTATGGAGTCAAGGAAAAGAATGCTGGAACTGTGGGGTTTGGGGTCATGTACAAAGAAGGTGCACCTATAGGAATGATCCCCAAAGGGAAAGGAGGGACAGTCCTAAAAGTAGAGACGAGGAAATGACCGAAGAGGGAAGTGGGACTCTAAAGACAGATACCAGCCCCATAGTGGAACAAGAAGCACAGATAGAAGGAGTTAGGGTGATTTCAGACGTTACGCCATCCTAATTCATCCCAGTGAATCCCCGGTGGGGGTGAATGAAATAACCAACCCCCGTGGTCAAAAAATGGCCTGAATAGATGTGCCGGCTGATCCCGGCGGAGAATTGGGGAGGGGGAGGGGCCGCGCGGCACAACATGCGGCCGCACGGCCCCGCCCCCCCCCACGCTCCCACGCTGCCTGCCCTCTGGGGAGACAGGCGGGCACCATGGCCAATGCGGCCACAGTGCCCAGCCGCTTTGACCACGGCCCGGAATCCTGCTGGGGATTCCGTGCTGTGATCGCCGGCCAGACATTACTTTTTATTGCTTCCCGCCGGGAATCACTTTGACCACACTTTCGGAGCTCGGCCCGCAGGGAGCCCGGGAAGCATGGTTGAAATTGACCCCATGTGGGAATCGGCCATGGTGAACATCTGGGGGCCGCCAAACAGACGTTCAGGGCGCCTTGGCCCGCAGCGAAATTGACCATGGTTCACTGTGGTTGACTGTAATCTCGTAGCGTCTGAAAACACCCATAGTCAAGGAATTTTAAGGAGGAGAGTAGCCAGAGTGGTCAGAAGGTAAGGCTACTCAAACTTTCATGGATAGAAGACACATAAATATTATTAAGAAAAGCCTGGAAGGTCTAAAAAGGGATAATTTGACTCTCAAGGAAGAGTGTGCACAGTTTAGGGCCACTCTAACCAGCCAAAAGGAGGTAGTTTGTGTCTTGAAAGGAGAAGTCAATGGAAAATGCACCCAGATGGTGCTAATTCAATTCAATTTTATTGACGGCACTGGCTCTCGCCATGGTCCAAATAAACAAACAAATAAAACAGCAACAATAACCCATGGCCTATACATATACAAATACACCATCTAGGTTTCTTTACTAAAATAACAAGTTACTTAATAAGCATACCACACAGCAACTGGCAAGACCATTTTGGTACCAATCCAAAGTACAAAACCATGCCAACTGGTAACCAATATCCTTCAAACCAAATAATAGTACCTTGAGGTCTATTGGTTCATAGCTAATGAATTATATTAATTGTCAGACCAGCTTTCCACAGCCGCGGTTCTCAAAATTCATGGTAAGCATTATAATTCAATGCGAATATAAATATGACAGGAGTTACCAGAGTCTTCCCTAATATAGGACAACCATCCTAATATAGGGCAAATGCCTGCCTAAGGGTGCCTTGCTCTTCCACGGGAGTTACTACGGCTAAGCTTGGCCCCTGACAGCAAGCAAAATCTATTACTAATAATAGTAGTGATAGTGTCTATAACACAATATAAAATCGATCCTACAATTGGGGAATACCTTACTCTTCAACGGGGGTTACCGCGGCAGAGCTTGTCCCCTGAGATATAGGAGTAATTGATGGTTTTATTAAGGCATCTTACCTTCGCCGTAGCCCTAACTTCCCACAAACAATACAATCCAAAACCTATAGGCACCAGCCCTATATTCAAGAACCATTGGACTACCCAACATTTACTAAATCAGGGTAGATTTCCATCCATTGACCCTTTGAATTGCCAGTAGGGAGATTTGGCCTCCAGGGACATGAGCAACTTATCGCATCGAATTGGGCACTAACTTCCCAGCTGTACCCCAATCATTTCCCTCTCCTTTGAGGCCAGCCCAATAAATGTAGCCATAGACATCAAGTTAGTCCCCAATGATAATTTTTTCAAAAAGGAGAGTTGATCTACCTCCTTCATTCCCCTCTTATCCTCCAATAAGGGTAAAACCCATGTGTCCCTCAACCTGGCATAGTGTGGACACCTTAAGACCAAATGCTCCACTGTTTCAATTTCGTGAAGGGAACAGGTACAATATCTATGATTATATGGTATTTTCCTGTACCGCCCTTCCAAAACTGCCGTATCAATCAAGCCCAAGCGAAGGAGCGTATAATTCCTCCTCAGTGTTTTATTGACCAGCATGTCCAGGTAAGGTTCCAAACAAACACTAGTTTTAATTAGCCCATATTCGGGGGAAACTTTCCATTCCTTAATGGAAACTAACTCCTGTTGCTCCTCCATTTCCCATGCCCTTATAGTTAAGACCTTTTTAATCTCCTGGCTGGATTTCCCCTGGAAATATAGGAGGGGAAAACCTAGTTTACTTAGGAGTAACCCCAAATACCTAGCCCATGGGTACAGCCTAGACCCAGAATGGGTAAGTTCTTCAATAACACACTGGACCGAGAGCGTCATCTGCTGTTGGCCAAGCAACCTTATCCAAAAGCGTAGGAATGTCATTTTCGCCTGAAATTTGATGGAAGGCATCCCCGTTTCAGCCCTCAAGATGGCCCCTGGGATACTAGTTCCCACTTTAAGAAATCTGTGCAGACTCTGATTCTGTACCCTTTCAAGTTCAGTGGTATCAGGTAAAGGGATAATTTCCAAACCATAAGTAAGCATTGGCTGAATTTTGTGGCGAAATGTTTGTAATGCCACTGAGATAGGTACCCCGTATGAAATACATGCTGCCTTCAAAAGACTAGCTGCCGATCTATTGGCTTGAATGGCTCTTTTTTGGAAATGCATCCCCCAAGTCCCTCTGGCAGTGAAGGTGAGGCCCAGATAGGTAACTGACTGAGCTAATTTGAAGGAATAGCCCCCTATCTTCCAGTCTGGAGCTGATGGCCTACTTCCAACTGAGAGTATGTTAGATTTCCCAGCATTGATCGTAAGGCCATTGACCTGGCAGTATTTAATCAACTCCCCCAAGGAACCTTTCAGGCCCTTACTGGTCTGGGAAAACAAAACCAGGTCATCAACATATTGTAGGGCATAAATGCCTTCTGCTTGGATTTTGGGAGGACAGCCCTTTGGCTTCCTTATGTAATTAACCAAATCTGCCACATAAAGATTAAACAATAGGGGGGCAATAACACAGCCTTGATGAACCCCTCTATTGATAGCAATGGCTGTGCTCAATTTATTGCCCACACCACTTTTAACCCTCGCCGTATTGTTGCTATATAGCATAACCACCAATGAAAGCAGCCCCTCCTCCAGGCCCATGGCTCTAAGCTTGGCCCAAAGCCTTTCACGTGGAATGGAGTGAAAGGCCTTTGTAAAATCAATAAATGCTAGGAAAAGCTTTCCCCTCCTAATCCTAACATACTTGGCGATGAGATGTGCTACTATAAAGCAACAATCGCTGGTGAACCGATTGGCCTGGAAGCCAAATTGGTCTTTGGGGATTTTATCGTTAGTTTCTGCCCAATACTTCACATGCTGGAGAATCTTGGTGGCATACAGCTTACTAGGCACTGAAAGAAGGCTTATAGGCCAATAATTTGCCGGGTCCGTACAGGCCCCCTTCTTATAAATCGGAACGATCCAGCTAACTCTCCAAATGTCAGGGACTTTACCTTCTTTCGTTATGTTGTTGAATAATTCCACCAAAATTTCTGCCCACCAGTCCGAGGCGGCCTGGAGCAATTCCGCTCTCACCAGGTCTGGGCCTGGTGCTTTGTTCTTTTTTGTTTTTTGGACTCCCAAAAACAAATAGACATTTGGCTGGTCTGGCTAGTCTGGCTCTCTAGAATCTTAAATAGGTCGGAATTGTCCAGCCATTTGTCCCTATACAGAGTACCAAAAAACACCACCACCCCACACAGCATCAGCCACGGATACTGCCCCAGGCTGTTGATTTTGCTTCATAATTCGATTAAGTATTTTCCAATAAAGGCCAAGATCTCCTATCCTACTGGTTACCATCAATGCAGCCCATATTTTGTTATAATAGGCTGTCTTTTTAATTTTAAGAAGGCCTTTATATTCTTTCCTCAGGTATAGATAAACGGATTCCCTAATGTAATCGGGGTTAGCTATCCCCTTCCTCCTCTCCAGCATGAGTAACCTTTTAGTAGTCCGGCACTCCTCATCAAACCAAGGGATGGTCTGTCTACGCCGCTGATGGTACGCCCTTAAAAATAGGTTTACTACAAAATAATTCATAACCTACGAAAAGTTATCAATTATAGTGCCTGGATTTTGATTGCCCAGACATGCCTTTCAAAGTTTGATTGCCCTACCTGTAAGACACAAATCTAGGACCTTACCCATTAACTGCGCAAACTCCCATTTCTTAATCCTCCAACCCAAAGAAGCTTGTTGTACTTTAGCCTCTTTATGATTCGTATATGACCTCACACTAAGTTGTAATTCCAATAATTTGTGGTCACTTTCAGGCCAGACCTCCAGGGTAAGGGTAATAATCTTCTCCCAGCAGGACGTATCAATAAGGAAATAATCGATGACACTCTGGCCTAGAGGGCCCACATAAGTGAAATCACCCACCATGTCCTCTACAACTCTCTCATTTATAATTGATAAGTCCAACTGATGAATAAATGCCAAAAATAATCGTCCTGCTTCATTTACTATCTTATCCTTGGAATGTCGCTTCAAGGGTAGAACCCTCCCCATCTCTATCCTCAAAGCCCACCTCAGGGCTACCATTATGAGACCCTATCCTTGCGTTCAAATCGCCGGCTACCACAATGCAGGTTCGCGGATATTGATCCCTTTGACTAAGAATCGAGGAACTCAATAACTCCCAAATGGAAGCTCTATAATATGGCAAAGAAGGAGGAGGAATATACACATTATAAATCACAACCTGGGTCTGATCATGCAACTCAATAAATGCTAGCTGAAACTCTGGACAGTCAGAAGGGAGGACCAAGAAGATTTTAACACCTGCCTCCACTACCAACATCATCAGGCCTCCTGAAACCCGTCCTCTGGATCCTGACTTTTGTCCCCCATGATACTCCTTCCTATGTTTTCCAAAATCACCATATATCTGTTCCCCATCTCCCAACCAGGTTTCTTGCAGGCATACACAGTCATACCTGGTGATATAGTCTCGCCAATCCTGATCCCCCAATTTACTCTTAATGCCTGTGATATTTCACAAAGCAATACTAAATGGTACCCAATTGGCCTGCTGGGAGTAATCCTGAATACCCAACATTTTAGTTTCATCTACCCTAGGGCAAGCTTTGTCACTCCTATTGAGTCAGGCCACCCCATGAGAGCTGGTACATACCGCTGGATTTAGTCTGGGAGGGAGGGCCATCTCAGGGAGACTACTATATGGAATAGTCCCTGATAACCCCAAGTTGTTAACCCCAAGTCCCTCAACTAGAGGGTCTCATTCGATTGTAACTCCCTCCCTTTTAGCTGAACTTCCTTCCTCCAAAGGGTCTAAGTAACAGGCAGCTGTTAGAGCTATAAGGCTATGTTCTGGCCTATAAGCGGTATCTGCTGGTGCCCTATACTCCATGGGTTCTATAGTAATGCTCTTACAGAGGTGCTCTAACTTTTGGAAAATGAGGTCTTGATCAATGACTGGAAGATGGGAAAAACCCCTATGTATAGAATTCATATCCTTCAATCCTGTGTTAGAGATGGTCACTCAGTTCCTTTACCAACAGTTGCTTACTAAGGGCAACCTCTATAATCTCCTTATTACTACTAGCCGGGGCCTCTTCCTTATTATTCGTGCTAGGCACAGTCAAAATCTCTCCTAAGTCCATAAGATCTTGACTAGCTTCCCCCCTAGCCCCATTAGCCTCCTGGTGGACATTGGGCAAAGATTCAGCTGTTAATAAATCCCCCCCAGTCTGTCCCTGCACCCCCTTACTATTAAGAACTCCCCCTGTTCCATCTTTTTAGGTTGTAATAAATTTCCTTCTTCTCCTCCTTCCCCCACATCCTGACGAACAGTTCTCAAGGAGGGAAACTTCACCGGAGGAGCCAAGCTCCTTGGACTAGGGGTATAATCACATGGATGGGACTCCACTAATCGCTGGGGAGTTACCACCCTATCTATTGAAACACCCCTAGTTTTGAGATATTTCCTAGCCTTGAAAATGGCTCTAACACACCTCTCCGAGAGAAAATGGATCTGAAGAAGGAAGCCCCATCGATGAGTGCAGATGCTCCACTTTGCCAATAATGGCTGGATTAATCTCCTTAGCTAATAAGTAAGATAGATTGGCGATAATCTCTGTATCATGCTTCCATGACGGAATACTATTATTATAATCGCTAGTAATCTTAAACAGAACAGCATTGGGAACAATTACATTACGCATCTTTTGATTTCCCAATGAATGCCTGTTATCAGACAGCCTATTGATGTTAAATTGCCTTTTCCTTGAGTACCCTCCTCCTATTGGGGATCTGTCCTTACTTGGAGTCCCAACCACCCAACCTACAGAGGGATCTAACCTATCCATAATATCCCTTAATTGATCCCTTGCCCGGGCCAAGGAGTTACTAATTTCTGATATGCTAGAAAATAATAAAGCCACCGTGCTCGCAATTAACTTAGTTTGGGTAATCAAGAATTCCTGCATTGGAATCTCCACATCAGGCAAGACTTTCCCTGTCTCCAAATGAGGCTCCTGGCCTTCCCCTCTCCCTCCATTCCCCTGAGGGACACCCCCAACGTCCCCCTCTCCTGGGAGACAATCAAAACTATTACAGAGGGTGAGTACTCCCAACTGGGGACCTGATGCCTCCCGCCGCCTGCTTTTCTTCGGGAGATCTTCCAGCAGCAACGGGGAAGGAGAAGGACGGACTCTCCATAGCGATGTATAGCCAATTTTAGGCAAACGTACTGGCCCTCCTGGCCGGCGTACAAGGCCGCGCCCTTGTTCGCGTGGCCCCGGCGTGCACCTCCGGCAGTGCCGGGCTTTTAAAGGCAGGGCTGGTCCCATTGATTGCAGCAGGCTGTGGGAACCTGGGGCAGCTCTGCAAGCCCCTGGAACAACGCCTCCCCAAACCAGATACAAAGTAGACAAGTCACTCCACACACTCCTCTGGCAGTGCCGGGCTTTTAAAAGCAGGGCTGGTCCCTGCAGCAGGCTGTGGGAACCTGGGGCAGCTCTGCAAGCTCCTGGAACAATGCCTCCCCAAACCAGATACAAAGTAGCCAAGTCACTCCACCTTCTTATTATTAAGAAAAGCCTGGAAGGTCTAAAAAGGGATAATTTGACTCTCAAGGAAGAGTGTGCACAGTTAAGGGCCACTCTAACCAGCCAAAAGGAGGTAGTTTGTGTCTTGAAAGGAGAAGTCAATGGAAAATGCACCCAGATGGTGCTAACTCAAGGGCAAATAGAAGCAATGTGTGTTAGAATTGACAAACTCGAGGAAATGACTAGGGAAATACTGAAGTTAAGGAAAGAAAAGTAGAGACTAGAGGAAGCCTTTGAAAAGAAGGAAAGAGCAGTAGAATCTCTAGTTAAAGAAGTGAAAACATTAAAGAAAGAACAGAAATTAGAATCTGGGGAAAGACTGTAATGAAATAGATAATTAAATTACAATAAATAGAAGCCTTTACCATGCAGCTACATAAAGCCCCCTGCAACCAGGTGCATTAACTTACCGCATTTGGCATTCTCCTCTGTTTCCTACTATATTTTACAAGAGCCTCGACCAGGGTACAGGTAGTGGCTAAATCCCTGACTGCCACTGTCCTTTTACCTCCCGCGCTGCTCCAACCTGCCCGCCCATTCACCAGGACCCCTGTCCATCCGCAGAACTTCCCAAGGTTGCACTCCATTAAGTCGCAGTTCTTAGATATATGCCCCATTTTTCTACACAGAAAACAAGTCCAATACCCTTTCCTCTCCCCGGCTCCCATCTTCTTTAACCCATGGGTTTAAAAAGAGGTACTGCCATTGTCAGGGGCTGCTTTTGGTTCCTTCCTTGCAGCTCACCATGTCTCCTCCGGCTTTCTCACTGGGCCTGGGAGGACCACTGGCCTTGAGTTCCCAATCACCTTGACCTCTTGGAACAGCTTGGCCTGTTTAATAGCGTCTTCTAGCTCTGGGGGTTGGTGCCGTTCACCTTTTTGTCTCACTCGGGGGGTAGGCTCCTCCCACTCAGCTCCAGTAGCCACCCTCTCAAAAATGGTTAGAAAAGCATCTAAGTCTTCCCTGGGCATCATCCAGCAGAAGTCCAAATATGGGGTCTTTGGCTCACCCTTCAGCCCAGGGGGCACTATGCTCTGCAGCATGCTTTGGTTTAATCGCCTCTGCTCTACCACAGAGTCCTGGAAGGCTTTCTGCTGTTGGGTCTGACAATCTAGTTGGGCTTCCATTTCCACTCTCAACGATTGCAGCTGCACTTCCTGGGCCTGCTGCAGTACCAACTGTTGGTAGCTGAGCAACTGTCCTGTCTTCCGGGTCCCCCACCAAACCATGGAGAGTGCAGCTCCCAGACAAGGCCCCAATTGTGATGGATGCCCTGTCACCCACAGCTAATTCCTTGCAGGATCAGAACCTTTAGCACCAGCTCAAAGGGGACCAGCAGACACCAAACACTAGTTATAATTGAACACCCATTTATTGTCCATCGGTGAACATCCATTTACAAGTAGACAGTCTTTTCAGCACTCTATAGTATGCAATTAACCCTCCCTCATCACCCAGGCTCACACTTTCCTCCCCAAGTGGGGTTCCCATACCTCTGTTCTCCTCTGGTCTCCTTTTGCTAGGCTACACCTTTCACCTAACTTCCACTGTTGCTCTTCAGTCAGGGCCCTTGTGTTCAGGACCCTGGACAGCAGTGATTTGAGCTCTGCTCAGAGTGCTGATTCTTTTCGTAGCCAGACCCAGACTGACTCCAGTTTCTGTTGGGTGCCTTCTTATAACCCTGTAAAGGGGAAGGGCTACAGTAATGAACAACCTGGGCTTAAAAGGCCAGACCCTGTTCATTACAATGCTTCTGTGGCTTTCACTGAGTGCCAGATCATTAGCACCAGCAACTCAAACAGGTCTCACGTAAGTTCCACTACAAATCTGCAGAGGGATAAAAAGAAAAAGAGCTCTGCATATTTTCTGTTGTTTAACATATGGACATTCATGCTCTTTCACAAACTATGGTTACATGTAAAATAGTTCTATTTCCACCAATGGGTAGAACCTATGCCACAGGCTGTGCAGGTACAACATAGGTGTAAATGGGCAGAGCCACTCAAAAGATAAGTATTCATATCTCTCTCTATATATGCATCACTAAAATTTAACTAAAAAAGAGCACAGATAGGGAAACAGATAAACATTGCTCACAGGGCCATAGACACCAAAAAATTGGTGAGATTAATATAATTTGGTACTGTTTTGATAGCTAATTGGAATTTGACAACATAATGTCATATGTCATAAGGGGTACAGTGCTCCTCTAGGCTTGAAGGTTAGGATTACAATTAATCTCAATAATGGGAGTCCATCTGAGAAACTCTTGAAGAAGCGTAAGTAAAGTTTTCTATGCAAGAATGAAACTTTATAAACCAGATTATACAGTGCTGATAATGAATCATTGGTGGGACCATTGTGTTTTTGCACCTGGGTTTCAGTATTTTTTAATCACAGTCACATATTCAACCAGTAGTTAAAACTACATACATAACTGAGAAGTTAAATTATTGCCATGGATCTATAATTGTTTAAGAGATAAAAACCAAAGGAGCAAGAAAAAACAGCCAAGTTTCCTCATGGCAGAAGATTAATTCTGGGATGTGACAAGGTTACAAACTAGAGCTTAGTTTCAATATATTTAATAATGTTTTTAAACGTGATGAGCAGTGAGGTAGCAACAAAGGGTGTTAAGCAAACAAAATGATAGCCCACACCAAGTGGGTGTTTGCCTGTTCATTTATTAAGTGTTCGCCCCCACCCACCAAGCCTGCAGCCTCCACTCACTGCAGGGTCCTGGAAAATGCAGAGCCCACCGTGTGGGAGAATGAGGGCTAAAGTGTGTCCACGTGTTCATGTGCCATCAATTATACTGTGCATAGTCTTCATGCGTTCAGGTCCTTCAGCACAATAGAGTTGTAGGCAGTGACGGTTGGCGGGTTCTGAGGCTGGTGGGGCAGTTGGCAGGGCCAACAGTGGGCAGGGCCAACCCAACAGAGGGCAGGGCCAACGGTAGGTGGAGCCAACCCACCCCTAAAATTGCACACTTATATGATCACCTGCCATAAATGCTGCAATTGATCCCTGCAATTTATCTTTTTCATCAGCTAAACGGGGTGGGTGGGGGGGGGGGGTGAGTGAGTGAGTGAGAAGGATTGAAACGCAAACCATGCAGGATTAGTCCCACTAAACCACTGAGATTAAAACCCAAAGCCAGTGAGTTCTTTTTACATCAGATTAAGAATTTAAATATAAACCAGGAAGAGTTTCTCCTATTAAACTGTGACTGGGATTCAAACCCCAAACCATGGATTTCATTCACATCAAGTTTAAAATAAACCCCAAACACAGGCAGAGTAAGGCGGCATTAAGACGTGCGTTTAAATCGCACAGCCGCCGCGGTGGCATTGTACGATTTAAAGCACCGCGCACTTCCGGGTTGGTGTGAATGCGGTGAGTGCTCACATTTCCGCCTAACCCGAACTGTTGGAGTGCGGTTTGAAAAGCTGCTCGGAGCAGCTTTTCAAACCGCACTCCAACAGTTTGGGTTAGGCAGAAATGTTGCATTCACACCAACCCGGAAGCGCGCGGTGCTTTAAATCACACGATGCTGCCGCGGCGGCTGTGCGATTTAAACGCACGTCAGAATGCGCCCTAAGACTTAGAGACACTAACCCCAGTACGTTCTGAGTGATAAGGATTGAATGAAAAACCAAACCACCATGCAGGATTTTTTTCCTTAGTCCCACTAAATCATGACTGGGATTCAAACCCCCAACCCACAATATCAAGCTTGAACAGATAAGATTTTCAACAAGCTTCAAGCTTGAGAAACTAAGACAGTAAGGCATGCCCAAAGACAGTAAGGCATGCATCCCACACACTGAGAGAATTAAAATCAAGTCACACAATGTTGCATTCATTTTCAAACTCAATTCATTTTCTCCCAATCCAAGCTTACGAAACCCAAACAATTCATTTCATTGATTTAATATATACAATATAAATACAATATAATTCATTTCACTGAATAACAAAATCAATTCCTTTTCTAATTTCTCCCAAGCCAGATTAAGCAAAAAACAGTAAAATGAGCCCATAGATTAAAAAAAAAAAAGAATTAAAAAAATAAATACAAACAACAAATAGCCCTTCCCTTACCTGGCCTCAGCCAGACACAGGCCTGATAACAACTGTCAGCTAGCTTCCCTGAGCCTCCTTCAACCACCACCAGCTGTCCAGCTCCAGCCCAGAAGAGAGGAACTTGCTGCCTGGACCCTGGAGGAAGCTGCAGCGTCCAGCGTGCTGGAGCTACTTGCTTTGCCTTCACATGCGAGTCTTGTCTGGGCTTCCTGAGTCCCTCCTCCCCTCAGTCATACCACACACAGTGCACAATCGCATCCTGGCTCCCCTGCCTTTTTTTCTGGCCAGAGATTGGCCAGGGTGGTAGCTCTATTGCCCCCAAATTGATTTTTTTTTCTCCTCCCTGTCCACTCCCAAAATAGAAGTGAGCATGTGCGAGAGGGGAATAAACAGGGTGATAAGACTATCGCCCTCTCGCACATGCTTACACTGACTGCCCCATCTCTCAGCCCCCCTCCCCCCTGGGCCCCAGAATCAGACCTGGAGAGAGGAATCAAGTGCTGGGATGATCTCCTGCTTGCTCCGAGTCTGTCCACTCCACCCAGCTGAGGACACCGACTTACGTGTACTGTGAGCTCCTCCCCACCATGCGGCCATCTGGCCCGGCCACCAGACAATCTTGTGCTGCGTACATGCACAACCAACATGAGACTCCTCCCCGCAAGCAAAGGAGCCTGGGGAAGGTGGCCCCGAGACCGACAGCTCCACTCAGGCAGCACTATGGGGGGTGGGGGTGCTTTAATCTTTAAATGCGCTGTACGGCCCACACCAGCACCAGTCAATAAGCGGAGTGGTAGGTATGCATGCTGCGACAGAGAAGCCACAAGCAGCCACCAACTGGTGAGTGCAGACTCAGGGGCAGCCTGCTGGTTTGTGGGGCACCACTCAGAAGCCCTAACTGTAGAACTGCCACTGGTCGCAGGTGGAAAGCATAGGGCGTTCCATAGAGCAACCACTTCCTGCCTGTCTCACTCCTACTGCCACGTACATAACATCTGCTTTAAAAGTCTCACGCGCCCTTTTCAAACGTGTTCTACATGCTTGTCAGGGTTGGCACTGCATGCCTGATGCTTGCTCTATCCCAGCCACTGCATTCTTTGGGATAATTTGCTGAGATATTGTGTTGCTGCGGTCATGGCTCATACTGACAGCCAGTCGACAACCAGCACCCCTACACCACTACCCAATCTCAGACATTCTCAGCTTACAGATCCACCCACCGTTGCATTCCTGGATTGAGGAAGAAACCCAAACCTTCATCACTCTATGAGGGACGCAAAAGGTCCAATATGCCCTGGTGAAGTGCTACAGGACTGAGGCGGTGTTCCAGGAGATATTGGCCATAATGTCACAGCAGGACTACAACCAGGACATGAACTAGTACCGGTAGTGGGCCAAAGATCTGAGGCATAGATACAAGGAGATCCAGGACAACAAATTCACCTCTGGTTGCAGGAGGCAAACATCGACCTATTACAAGCCCTGGACCAGTTCCTGTGTGTGGCGAGTGATCGTTGTATCTTGGCTGTGTGGCTGCACCATCGGAAGGGGCCAGAAGCAGCTGGATGTGGCTCTTCCAATTCAACATCTCCCTCTCCCTCTCCCGCTCCCACTCCCACTGCAATCAGGCTCACCCCCATGGAAGCCGTGACTGCTGGTGGACTTCCCTCCCTGTCTGTTGCCACCCTGGAGGCAGCACGGGACGATGCAGACACCGTGACTTTCGTGGCCTACACCCTCCAGCTTGAGAGATAGCCCTAATTTGAGGAGCCAGTCACTGTTCTGGTTCAGAATTCAGAGAACCCAGACATCACATTTATAGAGGAGAGGATGGAGGCAGATGAGAACACCAGATGCGATAAGGCTTTATGTAGCTGTATGGTAAAAGCTTCTATTTATTGTAATTTAATTATCTATTTCATTGTCTACTGTGTTAACAGGTGGCAGGGAGAACCTGACTAAACCGGTGCTAGAGGAGACAAAAAAGTACTGGGATGCAGGATCAGAGGATGGGATAGGTAGGCAAGCCCATGCTTATGTTTGAGGCAGGTGAGAAGTCACATGGATGGGAGGCAACATGGTGCAAATGGCACTGGTTAATTTCTGTCTGTTCTTCGCTGTCAGCCATGGTGGTGCTGGATGCCACAGGGGGAGTCTTCTGGGGGTTTGGCAGCAGCCCCCCCCCTCTCCTAGTCAAGCCACGGTGCCGCTGTTAGACGCCGTGGCACTGGAGGCTCCGCCTTGGCGTCCAGTTGACAGGGAAACTGCTCTGACGCTAACAGCGTGAAGCCCTCAACCTCGCAGAACGTGGGGTCAGTGCCTGGTCCCATGTGGAGCTCCGCGCAGCTCCAGGCACACAGTGGGGTGGGACCATGACTACAAATCCCAGCGCTGGGAGTCACAGCGCACCAGTAATCAGAGCTGAGAAGCTGGCCTCCAAGTTAAGTGCATTTTGTATTGTCTCCTGCCTTTGTGGTTTCTATAGTGTGTGTTGATTGTAGCCTCTGTGTTCCCTCCCTACCTGTGTGTGCGCAAGCAAGAACTGGGTGAATTGTGTGCGAAACTCCCTTCCCCTCCTGGGCTTCCCCTCCCTTCCCCCCTGTTGTATGCAAGTCCTGTCCGCCCCCTCCCTGACCTGGACCCTGCCCTCCTTTCCTCCACACGCCCAACACCAGGCCTTCCCCATCCCTTTTGTAAGAGTGTGAGTGATTGGAGCACGTGTGAGTGGCATGAGGCCATACTCTTTGCTGCAGGGGCATTGCTACCATTGGACAAACAGGGACATTTGTCCTGGGGCCCATACTGGCTGGGGGCCCAATATCCAAGGTAGCTAAGCTACCCTTCCCCCCACCCCTTTCTTTTTCTTTTAAATTGGTACTTGAGCTAGCTGGGGGCCCTTCCAGCTGCTGCGTGGGCCCCTTTCCCCTCCCTGCCCGCGTTGCAACTGTGGGCAAGGAGGGGCCCCATGCAGCAGTCTGTGTCAGACCAGGTCACACTCACAAGCCTCGCGGCTTGGCTCCCCCTCACCCCCCGGCACCACATCGTGGAGGAGGAGTCCTCCCCACCAGTCCAGACCTGGTCCGGGCAGGGCTGGCTCTAGGGAGGCCCAGCCCGAGTGGGAAGGTGCCCGGCAGCGGCTCCTCTCGGTAACTGAGTAGAACCGCAGCCGCACCTTCCCACTCCAGCGCTTCCCGCATTGAGCCGGCCCAGCCTGCCCCGCCTGCCTGACCAGCCTCCGGCCTCCAGGGCTAGTCAAGTGGGCCAGGGCAGCAATGGTTCTGCTGCTTCTGGCTGTGCTTGGTGCCAGCGTGCGGGCAGTGAGCCACGAGGGACAGAGTGCACCGTGGGACCAGCTCGCCACCGGCCCAGAAAACAGATGGGCCCAGCAGCAGGCCACCAGCAGCACACCGCAGACTCTGCAGAGAGCAAGTAAGTCCCAAGCATCAGCAGCCCAGCGCCCGTAGGATGGTAGAGCTGGGAGGCACTCCTAGGCCGGCCAGCAGCTTCACCACCGGCAGGAAAAAAGAGGCAGGGGGGCCCACGGACATTACTTGTCCCTGGGCCTATCCCAAGCTAGCTACGCCCCTGCTTCGCTGCGAGCTCTGTGTCCTGATGATGATAGAGGCCCAGTCTCTCTCCCATAGGGCTACCATACTATCCTGATGGGCACTTTATTCCCAAGAGTCCCTTGTAGAGTGTGTGCTTGCAATTGACGTGTGAGTGGATGCAGTTCTCCCTTGCCCTTCTTCCTCCCACCCCTGTGACAGAATTACCAGCATACGTATACATTTTCTCTTCCTTGGTTGGGGTATAGAAATGATGGATTCGGCTAAGAAAATAGGAGATTTAGTTAGAGCAGTCCAGACGTTGGCTATGGAAATGAAGGATTTGCAAACTAAACATACAGAATTGGCGGCTGCCGTGGGGAACAACCAGGGTGGGTTGGGTTCCATAGGAGCACTCCCTGCTGTGACTCCCAAGGCACCCCCGGAACCTAATGGGGCCGGGGTCGTTTGGGAACCTAAGGGTCCCTGAATTTAAAAATTTTCAGGGGATAGATGATAATTCCAAGGATTTATAGCCCTTTGTAACCTCACGCAGCTGGTCACTTATGCAACAGACATGTTGAAGGTGGTCTTTATCATTGGGAACCTGGGCGGGATCGCCCTAGATTAGGCTACCACTTTATTAAAAAGAGCCCCTTATCTTTGAACTATTCTGATTTTGTTCGAGAATTTACCTTCTTATTTGATTATCCCTCATCGCTTGAGGGATGCAGAAACCGCCATCATGTCCCTTAAACAGGGCAAGGGGGGACTGTTGGAATATGTTACACAGTTCCAACAATTGGCATTGGACTTACAATAACCTAATGAGGTTTTGAAGGTAATGTTTCGGAGAGGGCTGAGTGATGCGATCAAGGACCAATTAGCCTATACAGCCCTTCCCGACACATAGGAAAAGGTTGTGACACTGGCACTACAGATACATGATCAATTGGCGGAAAGGCGACAGGAGAAAAAACAAGAGTCTCGAAGCTTCTTCCCAAGAACTGCTCTGCCCCTATCGCCGCCAGCGGAAGGAGCAAAAGGAACAGATCCGGAACCCATGCAATTAGGTGCCTCCTGAGGACCATTACCATGGGAAGAAAGGGAAAGGAGACTGTTAGGACTCCGAAGCAAGGGGGAAGGAGGCGAGGGAGTGAGGCGCGGCGGCGCACCCCCGGGAGGGTGATCGCAGTACAGGCCCCATCGCCGGGGCCCCCAACAAAACCCCCGCCTCTGTCGTTTCCCCAAGCCCCGCCCCCGCCGGTGCCCGCGCGCTCCCCGGGCGTCGCGGGGCTGGAAACCACGCCCCTGCACGTAGGACGCAGCGTAGGAGTGCCCCCGCCCCTGCTGCATCGCTCGGAGCGATTGCGGGCGCGCACAGGGGCGGGGCCCGCAGTATAAAGCCCAGCGCCGCCAGAACGGCGGCGCTGGTGATTTGGGAAACCGGCCGAGCGCTTGGCGTGTGTCTGAGTGTCTTGAATTACCCCAAGGCGATTGCAGAGTGAGTTTGAAGCCCCGACGACTGTGTACCCTTCCTTGACTTCCCGGCAGTGAGTGTGGTTCGTGTGAAGGCTGAGAGTAAGGTGTGTGAGTGTCTGTGCCCCTTTCCTTCCCCTTTTGAGATTTCTGACTTTGGGATCCTAGCTTCTGTGTGTGTGCCCTGCTACCCGTCTCCTGTGGGGCCCCGGCACCTACCCCACACGGGGGAGTACCCTCCCTTCCTTCCTAGCCCTGTGCCCAGGACAATTGTATTTGTGTGTGCGTGCGGGGGCTGGCTCTGGAAACCCCACTCAGTGGCGCCCTATGATGATAGAGGCCTGTTCTCCCTAATCGGAGGTAAAGGCTACCACTCTAACCTGATGGGCAATAGTCCACGAGTGTTTCTGACCCTGTGTGGGGTGACCGTGAGCCGAGTGCCAGAGAGAGCGAGCCGAGGGACCCCCTCCGGTGACAGAGACCTGGGTCTAGGGCATGTTATTATTTTGGGGAATCAAACCATTTTGTTCATGAGTGCCCATCTCGATCTTCTCAATGTCGAGACCAGGGAAACTCCAAAGGCCGGGGGAGAAATCCCCTCAGTTCTTGCATCCCAGCTGGCCCACCTTCATGTTCCTATCACTTTAACGATCAAACCTCAGCAATCTCTTGTAATATGGGCCCTTGTAGATTCTGGGGCATCAAGAAATTTCATCGATGCAGGCCTAGCCCAATCTTGTACCATTTCAATAAAGCCTAAGACACAGCCCAAACTCGTACATTCGATAGATGGTTCCCCTTTGGTTTCAGGCCCCATCACAATGCAAGCCTCCCCATTACTTTGTGTGATTGAGATTCACCAAGAACACATAGTGTTCAATGTGGTGTGCACTCCCTTATTTCTAGTGGTCTTAGGTCTCCCATGGCTATGTCAACATGATCCCCTTATTTTATGGAAACAGAAAAGGATCCAATTCACGTCAGATTATTGCTCTTGTACATGCCTCAATTCCAGGTTAGCATCTAGTGGTGTGTGGGAGCACCCTCGTTAACGACCCTAGCTTACCTACGGAATATGCTGAGTATATAGATGTTTTAGTAAAACCCAAGCAGACAAACTACCACCCCATCGACCATACGACTGTCCAATTGATTTACTCCTGGGGAAAGAACCACCCTTCGGGAGAATCTACGCCTTTTCCACTCCAGAGTTAGGCACTCTTCATCAATATTTGGACGAAAGTTTTTAAAATGGCTTCATTCGGCATTCTTCTTCACTTGCCAGAGCCCACATCTTTTTTGTGTCTAAGAAGGATGGAAGGCTCCGGCCCTGCATAGGCTATCGGGGTCTAAACAGCATCATGGTCAAAAATCGTTATCCCCTACCTTTAATCCCTGAACTTCTAAATCGCCTTCAGGGGGCCCACATCTTTACCAAATTGGATCTTCGAGGGGCCTATAATTTGGTTGGGTTCGAGAAAGCGACGAGTGGAAGACCGCCTTCCATACTCGTTATGGGCACTTCGAGTACCTGGTGATGCCGTTTGGCCTGACCAATGCTCCGACCATGTTTCAGCACTTTATTAACGACATTTTTGGAGACATTCTGGATCTTTTCATCATTGCATATCTGGATGATATTTTGATCTATTCCACTTCCGTTCCTCAACATGTGCAACACGTACGTCAAGTATTACAGCGACTACGCCAACACAAATTGTATTGTAAAAGGGAGAAGTGCTCTTTTCACAGCACCATGGTGGAATTTCTGGGCTTTGTTATTAGTCCAGAGGGAATCAAAATGGATACCCACAAGATTGAAGCTATTAGACAATGACCAGCACCCAAGGCAGTTAAGCCGCTCCAATGATTCATAGGAAGCACCGACTATTACCGTCATTACATTCCCAACTATGCGGAAATAACAAAAACCCTTACGTAACTCCTCAAGAAAAACCAGGAATACACGTGGAGACCCAAGCAACAGTATAGTTTCAATTTCCTCAAAAAAGCCTTTCTGACGGCACCTATTTTACAACAGCCCGATTTCCAGAAACCCTTCCATGTTGAAGCAGATGCATCTAGTGGAGCCATCGGAGCAGTATTATTATAAGGATCAGAAAATGACAATGAGCTGCTTCCTCGTGCATATTACTTTCGCCAATTAACATCAGCCGAACAAAATTATACTATTTTTGATCGTGAACTCTTAGCCATCAAGGCAGTCTTTGAGACATGGTGGCATTACCTCAAAGGTGCACGATACCCAGTAACTGTCATCACAGACCATAAAAATCTCATCTTCCTCCAAACTGCACAAATTTCGAACGCGCAACATGCTCAATGGGCATTGTTCTTTGCCCGTTTCTCTTTTATTATGCAATATCAACCAGGAAAATTGAATGTTTTAGCGAACGCCCTATCCAGATATCATGAAGGGCGGGACATGAATCTAAGATCACAAGGACCAATACTGGACCAAAAGGTTTTTGCAGCAACATATTTGCAATTGAAGCAGCTCAGGCAAGCCACCGCAAATGAACTTATGCTAACCAAAGAACCCTCCTACATCAAGGAAGATGGTCTCCCTTACTGAGGGGAGCTGCCACCGGGCACCTTCCCACTTGGGCTGGGCCTCCCTCAAGCCAGCCCTGCCTGGACTGGGTCTGGACTGGTGAGGAGGACTTCTCCTTTGCAGTGCAGCACCAAGGGGGCAAGCTGAGCTGCGAGGCTTGTGAGTGTGACCTGACCTAATGCTAGGGTGGCCATTCCTCCCCTTTAAAAGAGGATGCTTATGAAAAATACATGTTGCAGGGCTGCATTGCTTCCAGTGCAGCCCTGCACCATGTATTTTTCATAAGTATCCTCTTTTAAAGGGGAGGTATAGCCACCCTACCTGACATAGACTGCTGCATGAGACCCCTCCCCTTCCCTGCCTGCAGTTGCAACATTGTGTCAGACACAATGTTGCAACTGCGGGCAGGGAGAGGGCCCATGCAGCAGCTGGAAGGGCCCCCAACCAGGTCAGGTAGCAATTTTAAAATAGAAAAAAAGGGGAGGGTGGCTTACCTACCTTGGATACTGGGACCCCAGCCAGTACAGGCCCCGGGACAAATGTCCCTGTTTGTCCAATGGTAGCTACGCCCTTGCAGCAGCCCCCACCTCCCCTCTCCTGGTAAAGCCGCGGTGCCGCTGTTAGATGCCACGGAACTGGAGGCTTGGCCTCGGCGTCCGGTTGCCGGGGAAACCCGCTCCGATGCTGACAGCGTGAAGCCCTTGACCTCGCGGAACGTGGGTTCAGTGTCTGGACCCATGAGTCCAGACACGCAGAGGGGCGGGGCCATGACTACAAATCCAGGCGCTGGGAGTCACACAGCGCCGGTAATCAGAGCTGAGAAGCTGGCCCCCAAGCTAAGTGCATTTTGTATTGTCTCCTGCCTTTGTGATTTCTATAGTGTGTGTTGATTGTAGCCTCTGTGTTCCCTCCCTACCAGTGTGCGTGTGTGTGTGTGAGTGAGTGAGTGAACTGGGTGAATTGTGTGCGAAACTCCCTTCCCTTCCTGGGCTTCCCCTCCCTTCCCCCCTGTTGTATGCAAGTCCTGTCCGCCCCCTCCCTGACCTGGACCCTGCCCTCCTTTCCCCCACATGCCCAACACCAGGCCTTCCCCGTCCCTTTCGTAAGAGTGTGAGTGATTGGAGCACGTGTGAGTGGCGTGAGGCCATACTCTTCGCTGCGAGCTCTGCGCCCTATGATGATAGAGGCCCGGTCTCTCTGTGACCCATAGGGCTACCATACTATCCTGATGGGCACTTTATCCCCAATAGTCCCTTGCAGAGTGTGTGCTTGCAGTTGACGTGTGAGTGGGTGCAGTTCTCCCTTGCCCTTCTTCCCCCCACCCCTGTGACACTCTCCTATAATGCATGCAGGAAGAGAACGAAATGGTGCTGAGATCCTACCACAGTAATCACTGTAGCAGCCAGAGGCCAGGTAGTCACTTCCGCTTCCTCTTCAGTGTCCCCAAGCTTTAAGAATTGAGTGGGCGGCAGATGAAAATACTGGACCAAGAAGGTGGGTGGGGCAGTATGAACCAATGGCTTTCCTGGTTGCCTTGCTACAGATCCACTACAATGGGCACTCACTGAGCCCCCTGCCACAGATGTTCAATGGCGGGTCCAAAATTGGAGGCGCAGGGAAAATTTGGCCAGGAAATTGCTTGGGGAGACCACACAACAAGCAGACGAGTTGCGTGTCACCATACAGGACCTGCCATTGGGACATAGACATTTGTTGCAACAGAATGGAAGACTGCAGCTGACAATGCTCACTGTGACCACCGGCGGGAAGACCAAAACTGGGCCAGCCTGTGGCAGAAATTTGCGAGGCTGGGCAGCATGCTCATGCTCAGGTGGGTGAACAAGGACATAAGTGAGATGTGGAAGCAAACTCAAAATAGCCTCTCCCAGTCCAATTGTGTCCAGACCTCCCCTGCTGGAGCACGTTGCTGCCACAAATGCAAGCACTGTGATGTCTGTGCCATTTCCCAACCCCCATCAAGCATTCATGCTGCCCTATGGGGATACTGCCCACCCGTCCTCGTACCCTCTTCACTCCATCCCCAGGAAAAGCAGTTCAGCCCTCTCCAAACAGCACCAACGCCAGCACCTGGGCGAGGCACACCTCACCCCCCCCCCATCATTCCCACACTCCTCCAACAAACATGCCACCCCAACAGGATCCTCAAAGAGGATCAAGAAAATATCCCCACAACCATCCCACCAGCCAAACGATCACACCCAACAATTGCCTCCAGACAGACCAGGTACCCAAAAGAGAGAGATTTTGTTTAATAAGGTTGTTTTGATTTGGATAACTCATGAAGGAATGGGGGTTGGCGGCAGCAGCAGAATGGTGCCTTGGATACTGATGCATTGTTCTGGGAGTTAGACATTGAGGGGGGGCTCCAAAGCAGGCCAGCTTGCAGGAGAGAAAGACCTCAGGCCATGCATTAGAGGGTGGGGTGTGTGACAACAGATGGGGGATGCCTTGGGGAGGGGCCATAGTAACTTCACAAGGAAAGGCCACTGGGCTGGTGCTAGGGGAATGGCCATAGGAACCTTACAGGGAACGTCCACTGGCCCAGTGCTAGGGAAAGGACGATAGGAACCTCACAGGGAAAGGCTGCTGGCCTAGTACTAGGGGATGGAGGAGGGGACCCAAGAAGGGAAAGGCCACTAACCAGTACTAGAAGAAGGGGGAGGGGACCTAGGGAAGAAAAGGCTGCCGGTCCAATGCTAGGGGAAAGGGGGATAGAAAAGAACTCAGTTACACAAAATATATGGTTTAAAAAGCTTTATTAAGATGAACTGATCAATAGTTACTGATGGTGGATGCTGGGATGTCCATGGTGGTTGATGTTGCAGCACAGTGGATCCCAGATCACTCCAGATATATGCTGCTCCACACGGTTCAGCTGAGCTAACTGGCAAGGGGTTCTCCAAAGCAGCCCCGCAAAGCTCATAGAAGTTGTGTAGAACACATGCGACAGTTGTTAGCAATGGAGCGGTCTCAAGCTGGAAATCAATTCTGGCTGCAATTGCCTACCAGTGCTGCTTCAAAAGACCAAAAGCTCTCTCCCTGACAGACCATGTGATGCTGAGCTGTTGGTTAAAAGTACCATTGCTCTGGTACATGGGCAACCATGGTGAGTAGGCAAGGTCCCCGAGAACAACTGGCCACATGAGCACCCCCTCAATGCACACTTCAGTGGAGGATCCAAAGTCCCCAGTGTACACGCAGCCAAAAAAGGGAGACTGATGAAAGATGCAGGCATTGTGGTTCTTCCCAGACCACCTGGTGAGCATATCCATGAAACGGACACAGTGGTCCACTACTGCCAGAACAACCATGGGGAAAAAAACCTTCTGGTTCAAGTAGTCATGCTCAGATGGTATGCAGATGATGGCGATATGGCTCCCATTGATCGCCCCTATACAGTTCGGGAACCCCTTGCATTGAAAGCCTGCCATTACCGCCGTAGGATCAACCAGCTGCACAACATGGTCCAGCAGCACATCCACAATTGCCATGCAAACCTTCACTAGTATAGTCCCATTTGTAGAGGCGCAATGCCAAATTGCTGAAAAACAGAGCAGCAGGAGTCCAAAGTGTCAAGCTTCCTTATGGCGACAGCAACACAATTCTCCACAGGGATGGGCAATTGCATAACGGCACTCTATTTCTCTAGTTGAGGTGTAAGGATCTCAGCGATCTGCAGGACAAGGCAACGCGACATCTTGAAGTTCAAGATCCATTCAGTGTTGCCCCAGGGGCATAATATGTTTTCTCACCAGTCTGTGCTTTTCTCATTCACCCAGACAATCTGCCCAGTCTGTACATCCCTGTGTGCAGTGTCAGTGATCAAAGCAGCACTGGTCAATGGGTTCTTTGCAACGAACCTTGGGTGCACAGCTATGGGTTTCACCTTCCTCAGAGTGGTCTGCATGCCAGCAGGAGGCCAGTGCACTGCACCAAAGCAGGACCTGCCTCTGTAGTGTCTCACCCACTGCTATCCTGCCAATCTGGGACCACACACCAAGACAATGACAGCAGTAGTGTGCATCTGTTGAGTCAGTCAGTGAATCCCATCTAGAACAGTCACAGAAACTTGGAGCGCAGTAATGAGCATAAGGAAATTAGGGCTGAAACAAGAATGAAATTAATTCTTGCGAGAATTTTGTGGGAATCTCACAAGAATCTAGCAGCCCCAGCGAGAAACTCGAGGATCACAAAAATGCCCCAGAATTATCTGCACATGTGTAAAATGGCTATGCACGTGCCATTTTTGCACATGTGCAGACCATTTTTGGGGTATTTTAAGGTTCTTAAGGATCTCATGAGAATCTCGAGTTTCTCGTAAGAACCTTGAATTTCTCGCAAGACTTTTGCAAGAATCTCAAGATGAGAAAATCTCATCAAGAAGTGTATTCTCGACGAGATTTTTGAGAAGGGCAAAATTTTGTTTCAGTCCTGTTCTCCACATACTTCACCATGGCTGCAGTTCCAGCATTTGTGGATTCTGCAGACCACATGCCCAAGCTTTTGAACGTTGTGATTACTTGAGTGGAAGGACACTTAGCTCAGATTGGCTGTGTGCCATACATGAGCTGCTATTAGCTACAATTGGTCATGTCCTGATACAGATCAGCTATTGGGTGTAAAATGTTTACAAAGCTTCTATTAGCTGTGTGTGTGTTCATACCCCTGCAATGCCATTCCAGGTGGTGATTAAACTGCATAGACATTTCCGCGGGCTCGTGTAGATTAGAATGATCTTAGTTTGCCATAGGACAGTGCTGGAAGAAAGATGTGCCACTTGCGCATCAATTAAACGCTTACCCGATGCCTGGCTGCTGTCGGGAACTGGATGAGGATGAACCGATTGAAGCTGGATTCAGGCAAGACTGAGGTGATTATGGTTGACCAGCCTTTTGACCTGGACGGGATGGGGACTCCTGTTATTGACAGAGTTTGGCCCCCTCTGGTCAGTCAGGTTTGCAGACTCGGAGTGCTTCTTGACTCCTTCTTACGCCTGGATTGTCAGGTTGCGGCGGTGGCCAGGAGCACTTTTTGCTAACTCCATCTGGTGAGCAGGTTGCAGCTTTTTCTTTTCAATTCGGATCTGGCCACTGTCATCCATGCTTTCATCACCTCAAGGCTAGACTACTGCAATGCACTCTACGTGGGGCTGCCCCTGATGACTGTTCGGAAGCTGCAGCTGGTGCAGAATACAGCAGCTCGCTTCCTCTCGGGAGCGAGGTACTGGAAGCACACTACACTGGTGCTCCGAAGTCTGCACTGGCTCCCTATAGCTTTCTGGGCACAATTCAAGTTGCTGGATTTTACCTTTAAAGACCTAAACGATATGGGCCCCACATATCTGAGAGACCGCCTGTCCTTCAATGCCCCACTGAGAACCCGCAGATCAGCCAGGAGTACCTCCTTGTGGGTACCTCCTGTTAGTCTTGTTCGTACGGTGAGGGCTCGCAGGGAGACATTATCGGTGACTGCCCTGATGCTGTGGAACTCCCTTCCCCCCAGAGGTTCATTTGAGCCCAGGCCCAAGCATCTTCCGGAGACGGTGTAAGACCTTTTTATTTGTTAGGGCATTTAGCTGACAGGGTTAGGGAATTGGGGGTTTGGGGTAAGGGTGACAGGGGATGGGGAGGGTTTTATAGAGTTGTGGTGAGGAGGGGAAAGGTTGGGGGTTTGCATTTTTATGCTGTTTTTATGTATTGTTTTTACTTCTCTTATAAGCCACTCTGAGCCATCTGGGGAGGGCAGGGTAAAAATCTAAACAAACAAACAAACGAATACTGCCCCCTCCCACTGGATGTTCGCGGGAGGGGCGGGGTAAAAATGTATCAAATCAAATCAATCAATCAATCAATAAATAAATGTTAAAATTAGTAGAGGATGGCCAGGTGGGGGTGGGTGGATGTGCAGTGAAGCTCCTAGAAACATATGTGAGTGCAGAGATGAGATATCTAAAATGCTATCACCCAATAGTTAAAAGTTACTTATTTTTATCTGCTGAAAGTAACAGTTTGTGTTTGCACCAAGCATGAGGGATATTAACTCAAAAGAAAGTTATTGTTATGGGTTGTTTGTCCAGGAACACCAATGGATTTTCCCTGCGACTGCTGTGGGCAACTGGGGTACCCGAGGAACTGGGCAGTCATGGATACTCCAGCTTTTGCCGACATTTGGATGAGGCTTGGTGTACAGAGCAAACTGGCAAACCCGTTCTCCGAGACAGGCTATGCACGCATAGGGTGGCATATGCAGCAAGCAGGGTACCAAGTATGCATGATGGAGTGTCAGCACCACATTACCATGCTACAGTTCAAAGTTGTGTAGAACAGAAGAGTGGGAGCCCAAGGCAAGATGAGTGATGAGACCAACGCTCGGCTTGATGTGTGTGCACTGCCAGAAGGGACTCATTAATGGAGCTTGGACCATCCGTGCCATTTTATCTCATCTCAACCCCAATGACAGCGAGAGGATACTCGAGGACCACCAGGAGTGCATCAAGTTTGTTGCAGAGATTAATCTCTTCAGGCCCAGAGCAGGGGAAACAAGTGCCTTGTGGTACAGGGAAGGTGAACTTATTGAAGGAGAACGGGTTGCACTACATGAGGTTTGAGCACTTGAAGAAATGCAGCGCAAGCCTGGGAGTGGCGGTGTTTTCAGCCCGTGCTGTATTATCACGTAGAAGATGATAGAGAGGGGGGTATAAGCGGTGCATGTTTGATTGGGGGGGTTATGTGAAACAAGAGGAATTACCAACAGCAAATAAGACAAGAGGTCAATGAAACTGTGATGCTGCCTGCCATGACATAGATGTGAGAAACTGGGGGGCAACATACAAAACCTCATTACTTTCTCTCTTTTACTTTTGAGTTTCAATTTCAATTTTTTACTCAAGCCACTCAATAAATTCTTCCCTCAGTATTATGTGCATAACAAAAGGTTTGTTCCAATCATCAGGTGCTTGCATTTATGGTATGAACCTGCAGGGGTGAGCAGGGATAGCAGATACTGGAATGCCTCCCGGAGTCATAGCCTGGAAGAAAGAAACAGCTGTGACTGTTTCTTCTTCCCATAGTTTGCCGCAGCTGAGAGGTGGGGTAGGATACTGACAGGGGAGGGGAAGGGAAAGGGGGAGTATAGCAAGGAAAAATGCATGTCCGTTGATAAGGCTGGACATGCTAAACCTGTGAGTGGGGGCTACACAGGCACACATTAACTACACACAAGGGGCTGTCCATTTATTAGGATCTAGAGCTAAAAATGTGAGTGGGAGTTACACAGAGAGAACCTTGAGTCCAGCGGCCTATTGTTTCATTTGTTAACACCCAATCAGCCAGGTCTGATGTATCTCCCTTGGGCACAACTAGAGACTGAAATAAAGCCCAAAGCTTGGAGAGAAAACTTGATGTGACCTGTTATTGATAATTGAATAACAGAAAAGTCAGATTACAGAAAAGGGGCAAGTCTATACTGTATACAGTACAAATCAGTATGGATACCTCAACTCTCACAGTGGTGTTTTTCAAAAAAATCAAGCTTTACAATAAAGAGCTTTTACTGGTCATGTGTATAAGAAAGAATGCACCTGGATTTGTAGTCTCAGAGGGGTCTGCTATGCAACAAAAGTATCTTTTACTTGTAAACTCAACACCGTTGATATGGAAGTCACTTGACTCAGGTTAAGCAGGAAAGAACAACAACAAAGATGCTCTGGTCATGGTAAACCTTGTGAGCACAAGCCCTCAAGATATTATGTGGGACATCCTGGAACTGTCACAGAGTTTGAGAGGTGTCTCACAGTCTCAGCTAGCCATGGCAAAATCCAACATTGGAATGTCACAAGAGAAAGATATTCTGCCATAGCCTGGAGGAATAAGCTCCCAATAAGTGGCACAGGAAATTGTCAACTGGAATCCCACTTCCCTTGACTGCACTTTTCACCCTTTTTCATGTTGGGGAAACTAGGAGCTGCTCCTTTATCATCATCTTCTTGTTTTTTTTAATCACTAAAAGAGGCAACCCAGCGGTACAGGGGCAGACTACGACCAAGAGCTCCTGGAATGACAGCTTCAAAGCTTATTGTGGCTGAGTAGCTGCTATTGCTCTTGTAGCAGTCTTATGGACATCTGTCTGGCTCATTAAGCAATATGGAGACTCCTTTTCTAGTGGCTGAACTAAAAGCAGTACCTAGCACTGGGGCGGTCTTACGGATTCAGATTGATCCATAACGAACCAAAACTGTGCCAAGAAACACCAGTTGCAGTTTGGTTTAAAATCA
Organism: Sphenodon punctatus; assembly: GCA_003113815.1. Lineage (NCBI taxonomy): Eukaryota > Metazoa > Chordata > Lepidosauria > Sphenodontia > Sphenodontidae > Sphenodon > Sphenodon punctatus. The sequence goes on along the minus strand of QEPC01004314.1, from coordinate 664,353 downwards.
GTTATTAAAAAATAACTGTGCATACGTAAAATTACCACTGGACCATTCTGTTCATGTGCACCCTCTTTTAAAATAGCAGCAGTAGCACTGTCATCATTTTAGAAAAGGGCAGCTAGTCTGTGCATGCGCAGCAGCCATTTTCCGCATGTACAAACCAGCTGTTCTTTTCCAAAATGGCAGCAACACTGCCGCCGCCATTTTGGAAGAGGGCATGCATGCATAGAATGGTCTGGCAGCCAGTTAGCGTGTGTGAAGTGATTTTATTTATTTTTTTAAGGTTTTAACTGATTTAAATATGGATCCGTATTTAAATCTGGAAATTGCGAGATCCAAATCAAAAACACATCAGAACCGCAATTTCATCTGCAAGATCACCCCTGTGCTAGCACTTCCTCCTGTAGCTCTGGCAGTAGAACTGAGAAAAGGTGAATGGTAAATCAAGGTTTCAAGTCTGGCCCTTGCAATGGGTTAATGGGTCATTTTTATGTTTCCTTTTTAAACAACACCCAGGCTCAATGTTAGCCTAACCCCAGACTACAAAAGAGTCCACACACAAGAACAAGTGTGGGGAAAAGGTTTACAGTTAAGAGAGAGAATTGTACATCAGGTAGTTCGGGTTATGCTGTGAGATCTCTTTGAAATGAAGACTGAAAAGACAACGGTTCAAGTCTGGCTGTTGAGAGAAGCCAGGATATGATGATGGACATTCTTTTTATTGTTTAAGATTTTTTAAAGAAAACATTCAGCCCAACTTCAAAAGTTAGGAAATGGGCTATTTTAAATTTGTGTAAATTTACATAAATCAACATATGTGAGCTTTCTGCAAATTATGTCCCTCATTGTTCCACATTTTGAGCATCACTGTCCCTCATTTCACACTCCAGGGGTTGAGACTTATACTTGCAGGGCATTCAAGATTGGACCTTACTTGGAGGATTCAGAGGTTCCCGAGTGAGGTCATGCATGGAGGTTGCAATCTAAATGGATGAATGGCACTGCATGTCCTTTTCCTGCCTGGCACTGGGAGATAAATTTATGTATCAAAGTATCACACAGACAAAATGTTTGACAACCACTGTACTATAGGGATTACAAGTGGATATTTCTGTGCTGCTTCATTTCCTAAATAGCCATGGAAAGATCTCAAGCATAAAGTAGTGAAAAGCAGAAATATTGAATAGGGTGTCTCTTAGCTCTCACCTCTCTCATTTCTTCTGCTTGTTGTTGTTTAAGCTCTTCTAACTCATGAGTAGCAGACTGTAACTTGTCTTCACTACGCTGGAACAAGCACCAAACATAACAAAGCTGTTCATCTGCAGAAGCTGTAGGGCTGATTCCTTCTTCCTTGAGCAGTTGAAGTATGTCTTCTGCCTGTACTTTTTCCTATGGGGAGAAACAATAAAAATGCAACTCATTCAGGCATCTAAAACATAACTTCTACTAAGGGAGATCACCGTGGTATCCAGGTAACCTAAGACTCCCCAAGAGATTTGCTTTTTTGTTGTAAAGTCCCCACTCCTGATTAACAACCTTTTATTTTCTATGCATAAGAAACCTGCAGCCTTGGGGAATGTTTCCTGAGTTGGGGTCCATGGGGCCACAGCTTTGACTCTCACTCCCACTATCTCTACATATTTATTTACCAAAACAAAAAACTTTAAAGATTAAAAAAACGTTAAATGCACAACAGTTTTTAAAACTAAACACTTTTCTCTTCAAAAACATCACAAAATTATTTTGACTCTAGCTTAAACTCCAAAAACATAAAAATGAATTACAATTACAATTAAAGAACATTCAACTCCATACATTTGAACAAGACATAAATGCAAAAAAATGGAATTTATTTCACAATTTGAGCATTATTTAATATTTTATCCTCATCAACATAAATGTAATATATGTAATTAATTCCTTACCATACATTACACATTCATTTTTATCAATAACTAAACTTCCACTTTTTTCATTATTCAACTTTCATTTATTATCATAATTCATCAACGAACAACTTTTTCACTGTGTATTAACTCTTTCTATAGAAGTGGATTGTATATAACGAATTGTATAATGTTGTCTATACTGACATTGTTAACACTTTATCGTGTGAAGTGTATACAATTTGTATACATATAAAGGTCAGAGTTAATGCACAGTGAAAAAATTGCAAGTTGGTTGACCCCAGGAAGGTTAGGCTATATTTATTTATTTTATTGTATTTATATGCCACCCCCCATGCCCATGGCATCTCGGGCGGGCTTCCAACACAATATAAAACAATACATTAAAACATTAAAATCTACAATATCATAATTAAAACCCATTTAAAACACCCACACACATATTTAGCCCACCCTCCCCTCCCCGCCTCCGCATAACCCGAACTACCTGATGTACAGTTCTCCCTCTTAACAGTAAACCTTTTCCCCACACTTCTTCTTGTGTGCCGACTCTTTTGTAGTCTGGGGTTAGGGAGTTTCACAGCCAGGGCCCAGCCACCGAGAACGCCCTCTCCATTGTAGCCCCCCGTTTTACACGGGGGACCTCCAGGAGGGCACCGCCGGTGGACCAGAGGGTCTGTCCTGAGTTGCAGAGGGTGAGGTGGTCCCTGAGGTATCCAGGTCCAAGACCGTGTAGGGACTTATAGATCAAAGTCAAAACCTTGAATCTGGCTTGGCACATTACAGGCAGCCAGTGCAGCGCACGGAGCACCAGTGTTATGTGCTCTCGTCGGCCCGTCCCTGTTAAGAGATGGGCCACCGCATTCTGCACTAGCTGCAACCTCTGGGTCAGCATCAGGGGAAGCCCCACGTAGAGTGCATTACAGTAGTCCAGCCTCGAGGTGATGAAGGCATGGATCAAAGTGGCCAGGTCGGGTCTGGAGATGTACGGGCGCAGCCTTCGCACCAGATACAGCTGGCGGAACACCACCTTCGCCACCATATCCACCTGCTGATCTAGATATGAGATATGATTGCTCTATTGGCCACTGGTCTGTCTGATTCATTTGATTTGCCTGTAAAGATCTGCATTGATTACCTGGGGCTATAGTTGTCAATAAGTTATGTGATAATTTGCTTTTATATTTTGTTTGTAATCTGATTGTAACAACATTGTTTGCTTGATGTTACTGTTTTTATTTTCTTGTAATCATGCTGTCATGGCCTATGACCTGCACAGCAATGAACGAATAAACATAAAGAGAGATATAAAAAGGAAAGGAATAGCAGGGATAGTGGAGCAGCCACCAGAGCAAAACGTGTCCCCCAGCCAGAGGGTGGGCAGCCGGGGAGGGGAGGCCATTTGCCCCCGTTGGACACTGGACTAGGGTCCCCCCATTCCTAGCAGGGAGGTCGCTAGGGGGAGGCAATGTGCAGGACTGGTGATACCAGGGATTGGCGAGCGCCGCCTGTCAGCGAGAAAGGGGCGGGGGCGTGACTTACAGCCTCTCGGTGTTGCGGGGAATGTTCCTTGGAATGCTCCGCAGCGTCAGCCCATGACAGTCCACAGTGCTGCCCAAACAGGAGCACTGAGCTGGGCAAGGCTGTGGCGCCAGTTCACTCACAAGCCCCAGCAATAGCCCCAGTCGCAGCAGCAGCTGCTTTCCCAGGACCCACCAAAAAAATCCCCACAGACAAAGTAAGAAGAGTGACCCCAATCCGCTCCCGACAAGCAACCTGGCTCTTCTGGTGGCAGATCAGATGCAGGACCCTAGGTCTTGTCTCTTCGCAGACACGCCAACCCTGGATCGAGCTGCTGACTCCGGCTCTTCCTCCTTGCCTCGCCCAGCTTAGAAGCCACCACAAGCTCCTAGTTCACCTAGGGCTGCATGTCTCCTCGCTGAAGCTGCATGCTGAAACCCTGCGATTCAAAGCAGCTCGCACATGCTTCTCCCACAAGCTTGCAAAAACAGGGGGGGGGGCTCCCCTTAGCTGTCAGCTGTGCGAGGCGAAGAGAGGAAATGGTGTTAGGGGTTTCCCTTCTCCGTGTGTTGGTGACGGTGTATCAGCAGCAGGGAACCGAGGCTGACAGCTCCCCCCATGCCAGGGGCGGATTGGCCATTAAGTCCACCAGGAGGATTCCCGGTGGGCCGGCCAGTTGGGAGGGCCGCTCCCGTGCCACGGTTTCTTTTCTTTAAAAAAATAATAATAATTTTTTTTTCTGTCCCAACCAGGGGGGGAGGGGCACGGCTCAGGCCAGCCTGTTCCAGGCTGCGGCAGCCTGGATACAGAGTCTGAGTCCCCTCCCTCTCACACAGTCTGGCTGGCCCCATCATGCTCCCTCCTCCCGGAAGTATACAAGCAACTTCCGGGAGGGAAAGACTCATGGCCAGGCAGAGCGTGTGAGCCAGGAGTGCAGCAGGACAGGAGGCTCAGATTGAGAAGAAGGCAGCAGGTGGGTGCTGAGGCTGCCTGGCTGAGGGCTTAGGGGGTGCGGGCACCTGCTGGGGCCAGCTGTCCTTGCTTGGGGGTGCCTGGCCTGGGGGGGGCTGTCCTTGCTTGGGGGTGGCCTGGTGCC
>QEPC01004314.1:637082-658503 GCA_003113815.1 Sphenodon punctatus | reverse complement strand
CCCCCCCCTGCCAGCCCCCCATAACCTCCCACTCACCCCTGCCAGGCTGCTGAGGATCTGAGTCTGGGGACACAGCTCTGATAGGACTCAAATCTGATGCACTCTGCCCCCCCCAAGCTATGCCCCCCAAGCCACACCCCCTTGACCCGTTTCCGGCGTGCCGGCAGCAAAGGCGCCGGTACAGGGCCACTAACACTATATTCTCCCAGGCCACTTTGAGTTCCCAATCTGTCCCTGCCCCATGCACCCCCACTGCATGGGGTGGTAGCGGCTTTCCTTCCCTTTGTTAAGCTCTAGTCAGTTTGATGTGAGTTAGTCTTTGTGACAGAGCTGAGGTCTCATAAAGTTACGTGATTTTAAAAAGTAGAGTCACGTAACTTTCCAGCAGAAGGAAAGTTACGTGACTCTACTTTTTTAAATGACATAACTTTATGAGAAGCCAGCTCTGTCACAAAGATTCATGTCAGTTACACAGCACACTGGTTCCCGGTTCCGCTTTTCTCCCCTTTCTGGGAAGTGGGGCACTGTGTAACTGAACAGTCGGGCTAGTGTCTCTGTCTGGGGCTCTTGGGCTGAGTGAGTGAGTGCACAGAGTGTGACATGGGGTAAGTATCCTGGGGTGGGGGCTGACTGGGGGCAAGTGGGGTGTGCTTGCAGCTGGGGAAGGAAGCAGGCTCTGGGGGCAAGGGGCAGGAGTCACTCCACACAAAGACGAATTAGGCTGCAGTAGAATAACTCTTCCTCCGCACTCGGACTCTTGTCCAGCCCAGGGCGGACGGGGTGGGGGAGCTTGGGAGTGCAACAAGCAGGGCTCAGCAGAACAATTTATTTATTTATTTATTTATTTAATGGATTTGTACCCCGCCCCTCCTGCAAAGCAGCCCGGGGTGGGGTGGGCAGGATGTGTGAATCGAGCTGGGGGGCACAGGATGAGTGTGCGGTGCAAGGAGCAGCAGGCTGGGCAATAAGGTGCTTACATTGCATTGCCATAGCCATTGCTGTAGCACAGACATGCACGGGGGTGGGAAGTGCAGGCAGCTTCGCCTGCCATTGCCTGGGCGTTGGGGTGGGGGGCGAGGGGTTCCGGGATGGTGTTGGCAGCGGCACTATCAATCCGCCCGGGAGCTGTACTTGCTGAAACATGGCTGACTAGAGCTGTGCGGACAAAACAAGAGGCGAGAGAGAGGAGGCTGGGTGGGTGGGGGCGCAGTTTAGGGGAACTTTTTCAAGCCGCCTTTTCTCTCCCTGCAATGGCTGCAGGCAAGGGTTTCCAAGCCCGGGTGAGTGGCTTGCCGCTTGGTAAGGGAAGCGGGGTGATTTTGCCGGGCTCGACCCAGTTCAGAGGGGTTCAGGCAGCGTCTGGAAGTGTGCTGGGTTCCCCCCCACCACCCCATTGCCTGTAATTAATGGTTGAGCGTGTGCGCCAGAGTCCAGAGCGTGTTTTAAGGAAACTGCTGTGTTTTATGGAAAGTTACGTGACTCTACCTTTTAAAATCAATTATCAGAAGCCAGCTCCGTCACAAACACTTTAAGGTCTAGTCAGTTTCATGTCAGTTACACAGCGCCCCACTTTCTGGCTCTTGGCTCAGCTCCTCTTCCCTCTCTGGGAGCCGGGAAGTGGGGCGCTGTGTAACTGACATGATCCTGACTAGAGCTTAAAGTCTGTGTGACAAACTGGCTTCCAATAGTTATGTGCTTTTTAAAAGTAGAGTCACATACCTTTCCTTATGCTGTGTTTTGCCGCTGAGCAGCTACTCAACTGCGCATGGGCGAACCAGCAGAACCGGCCGGTGAGCAGCTGCTCAACTGCGCATGTGCAAGCCTGCAGAACCGATTTTTTAATCATTAATAACTCAGTTTTGGCTGCACCAATCACTATCATATTACAAAAGCAGCTGTTATTGATCTCATGCTCTAAACCTGTGACGTTTGGGGGCTCAACTCATCCAGGGGGAGGAGATATTGATGATTCAAAATCGTGAGGACGTCTGCATTTTAACCACAAGCAATTAACTTTTAAACAGTCATAACATTTTATTTTCCTGATGGATCTTATTCAAACATTGTGCATATGATGGTCCTCACAACTTATAGCCATGGATACATTTTCAGAAATGTAGCTCAAGCGGTTTCCTCAAAATCAGGGCTTCAGTAGTCCCCTGTTTATAATGGAGAGTGGTTGTGCATTTAACTTCTTGCAGCTACCGTGGCAAGAAAACCCTTTTTACATTTAACCAGGGCCTTGCTTCACAAGACAAATTTTACAAATAAACCACATCTCACCTGCCACTTGCTACCTAGAATCCTCAAATTTTGGCTTCTAGGTACGAAATTGAAGTCCAGAACCTCCAGGATAGTGAAATGCTCCTGGTTCCATGTGCAGGACCCCAGAGGCAGGCTGACCTGCACAGTCTCAATGCATTGATACGATGATGATGCAGGGCTTTAAATTCATTAGGAACTGGGGAACCTTTGGGGGAAGGGGGAGCCCATACTGATAGGATGGGCTCCACCTTAACCAGAACGGAACCCAGCTGCTGGCACTAAAAATTAACCATACAAAGTTGGACATGCCCACTGTACTAATCCGGTGTTGGGGTCAAACAGACCGCAATTAAGCCATAATTTAAAAAGAACACAGGGGGGTTAATTCAAATTTATTACGTGATCATAAATCATTGCAGAATACAAACATAAAACCGTACACACATCATAACTTCCGGAATTGATAAACAGTTGTTATTAGTTTACACTGGGTCTGACAAGGGAATGTTATTTAGAAAACGGATTCTGAGTTGTACAGCCCTTAGCAGGAACCTAGCTACATTCCAGATAGTATCTGGCTCCGTGCAGTCTAGGACAGCTACTAGTAAAACGTGGTCCTCCCTGCCAGGGAATTTGTCCAGAATAGGAGCGAGAAATTCCTTCCACGGCACATCATACAGACGACAGTATGTATGTATTTATTGACAATGTTGTTTGGTCATGGCCCATTACAACAATTTAAAATAATAAATATATCAAATAGTATGCCTCCAACATTTGAATAACTGGTAGGCAAAACACATAAAAACAAAGCCCTGGTAGGCCAAAAAATGACTACAATACAATAAAATACAGTTCCATAAAACAGACAAAACAAGAGGCCCCCTGGCTCGCACTCGGGGCCATACATAAACCCATTTATACCCATGGAAAAGGAGCAAAAATGCCTCCAAAATGAACATTATGCATAGACTTTTAAACCCTCAATCAGCAGAGATCAGACTAATAACACAGTCAAGCGAATCATCGTCTCTCCAACTGGTATGTCCACTTTGCCAGCTCAAAAATTACTGAGAAGGAGTTTGCCTTCATGCACAGTTGAAAAAGCTGGGCTGGGGACAAGAAGAGGCGACCGCGAATCCGGGTGGGCAAATATAATTCCCTCCAATAACTAGTCAGGGGACATACAAACAAAACATGGGGGAGATCTTCCACCAACCCCAGATTGCAACAGCAGACCCGATCTTGGTATGGAATCCCCCTGCGTCTACCTTCCAATACCCTGGTGGGGATAAGGTCAAAGCGGAGGAGGGTCAGGGCCCGCCTCAGGTTGGGGTCAGTCAGCTCCATCAGATAGGGCTCGCACAAAAAATCCTTCTTAATAAATTTTTACAATGGCGCACACCGCACTACCTGAATGGCCCCTAGATCCTGTTGAACAGCCTGATCTCTCAATTGCTTACTTATTAATCTAGACCTCCCCATTGGCGATATCCCCAGCAGCAGCTCGGGAGACAAGCCCAATTTCAGCAATTGTAAGCGGACCCTGGAGTACCATAAGCTAGATGCAATGGGAGAACACAAGGAGGCTTCCTCCAAGCATAGACGAGGGAGCCGGTCTCCATGCATGTTAAGCACCTTTAACCAATACCTCAAAGGATAGAAAGAAAGTTCGGTGTTTAGAGGAAGCAAACCTGTTTCCAATCTTAACAGGCATGCCGGGGTGCTTCTCGGAACTCCCAAAAGAGAGCTCAACAGAAAATTTTGGAGAGCCTCCAACCCGGTACCTACAAAGTGAGTCCAAATTTCCGACCCATATAAAGTCCCAGTTTGTATTTTAACTTTAAAAGTTTCAGAGCAGGGGGAATAAACCTACCCCCATGGGATCTCCAGAATCTAAGGAGCCCCCCAATGGCCTGCCTCAACTTAAGGAAGGCACCCATGAAATGGGGGGACCAAGATGCCCTACTGCTAATAGTCAGCCCCAGGTATCTATATGACGCCACCTGTTCTAACCTGACCCCATCAATCAGCCAGGGATGGTTCCTCAGGCCCCGCCCTGCCACCACTACCGTGGATTTATCATGATTGATGTAGAGCTGCAACTCCCTACAGAATTTTCTGACCGCAAGCAACATTCTATCCATTCCTATCGCCGATGGTGAAAGTAACACCATGTCGTCTGCGTAAAGTAAAATTGGAACTGCACGCAACCCCACTCTTGCAGGAAGCAAGAAATCCCCATGTAAACTAGCCACAATACCATTAATAAAAAAATTAAATAAAAAAGGAGCCAGCACACAACCCTGCTTGACCCCGTTTGTGGCTTGGATTGGTTGGGAAAAATTAGCACTACCCCCTGGTCTAACCCTAAGGATGGAATGGGAGTATAGAGCATGGACCAGAAAAAATCAGCCTCCGGTCCATATTGGTGGCACATAATCTATTCCACAGGATATCCCTGTTGACCAGGTCAAATGCAGAGCGGAGATCCAGGAATGTCATGATGAGTCTGCCAGATCGGATTTTAACATACTTTTCTATCATATGCCACAGCGTGAAGACATGGTCCACAGTCGAGCGGCCGGCCCAAAAGCCTGCCTGCTCCTCTGAGAAGAGGCTGGACCTCTCGGCCCATGCCTCCAGCCTGAAGAGAAGAAAACGCGTGAATACCTTAGCCACCACGCACAATAGGCTAATGGGTCAGTAGTTCCTTGGCAGGCTCCTATCCCCCCCCCTCCCCCCTTGTAAATAGGTATCACAATGCTGATATTCCAACCAGCCGGAATAACCCCGCTGGTACAAATAGTAGTAAACACCTTGGCGAGGATAGGAGCCCACCATTCCAAATTATGTTTAAAAAGGTCCACCGGTATTCCATCCATACCAGGGGCCCGCCGAGATTTAAATTTACCCAACAACGTACTCACCTCCTCTGGCTCCACCGGGGGCCATAGAGGGATATCCTTAAGAAAATCAGAATTGAAAACAATAGTATCGGGCATCCTCGCAAAAATCCCACTAAAGTGGGCTTGCCAAGCACCCCACTCCAAGGAGCCCTGAACCCAGGGGGATTTAAAACCGGACTTCACCAGTGCCCAAAAACTAACCTGGTTTTTGGCTTGAACTGCCTGGATAAGGGCCTCCCAGGCCCTGGACTGGTAGGCCTTTTTCTTATCCCCAAGGAGTTTCTTATACTGCTGCTTAGCAATTAGATACTGCGCTGCCCTAGCTGAATTGGAGTCTTTTTTTAGGGCCCTAGCACACTGCTGAAGGGCATGCCTACCTTTGGAACACTCCTCATCAAACCACCTGGGCACTGATGGAGAAGAGGCCACTCCAGAAGCTGCCGAGGTCTTAGGAGCTAAATACTTCCCACAGGAATTCAAAAGTTCTGCAAAAAGCGAATAACAAACCAAAGGGTCTGATTGCTGGGGAGCCATTAGGACCGAATGCAACTGGATAAAACTGTCCTGTACATAGAGTCCCAAACACCTCTCGGCCATTCTGTCAGACCATTTTAAGCGGGGGGCTGCAGTAGCAACCCCTCCCTCCAGGGGTGGGAGTGAGCAGCCTAGTTCAAGACTCTCCCCAGGACTGATATCAAACAAAAGTGCGATTGGGAAGTGGTCGCTAAATCCTTCCACCAGCACCACAAAATCCCGGCAGTGCTCGTAGTAAAGGTCTTGGATACAAAAATAATCAATAACGCTGGATCCCACTTGAGAGAGGTACGTGTAATGCCCCACCTCATCCGAACGTGTCCTCCCATTTAACACCTTCCAGCTACCCCCATACAAAAAATGGAGAAATTGTATGCCACAGAAATTAAGCTCCAAATCCTTCAAGCTAGGGGGGGGGGGGGCGAAAAAAACATCTGTGACCTCAATACCCAACCTGGCTGCTTGTTTGTCAATGTCCCTACCAATTCGAGAGTTAAAATCACCAGCCAAAATAATTGGACACCCTGGGTACTCTTCCTCCATGCCAGCTATAAAAGCCTCCAACTGCTGCCAGAAGTCCTTGACCCTAGGCCAATTGGAGGGAATGTAAATATTGAGAATTATAATCGTTTCCCCCTTTCCCAACCTTAAAAGCAGCGCTAAGGTATTCAAAGGGGCAAACGGTATCAAACTCCCTTGGGCTTTAAGGGAAGAATTACACAAAGTCATCAAGCCTCCTGATGCTCAGCCAAACTTGGCTTCCTTAGAGGCCGGGTAGTACCAAATCTGGAAACCAGGTAAAGAAACCATAGTTGAGTCCAAGAGCCAAGTTTCCTGGAGACAAATTATATCACACTTGCTCAGGATAAATTGAACCTCATGGTTCAACAACCAACCCCAACCAGCTATGTTCCACGAGAGCAATTTAAGAGTGGACTTCCCAAATGACCGCCCAGGGGATCCCACTAGTCAATCCACACCCCTCCCTAAGATGACATTCCCACCACTACGATTACTATCTACAGGAGAGGAAGGTGGAGAGGGTAGCAAATGTGTGGGAACATGTAACTGCTGAGGGCACACCGTCTCATCACTACCCCCCCGCACTGGGGAAGGAAGCCTCCTGCTCCTATTGAGGCCAGTTTCCTGGGCCAGATTTACTGGGGCTCTGTCCCTCCCTGCTGGGTCCGTATGATACCCAGCAGGCCTCCCATAATGAACAGATCCCCTTGCCTCCCGGCCATCCCCACCCACATAAGGGGCTGGCCCACCCTCCCTGGAACCATTCTCACCTTCAGGAGCACTCGGTAGCTCAGACTGAGGCAACCCGGGATCCAACTCACAACCACTAACGGGGATCCTGGGGATCCATATCACTATCCCTCAAATCCTGAGCACTATCTTTCCCCAATAAAATATCCTGTAGGCGGAACACTTTGTCAATTAATTGCTCACATTCCCCAGTATCCAGACTACCCAAAAGAGCCGCCACCTGCGCAGTATCAGGTCCCTCCTCCTTGGCTCCAAACCAGACCTCAACCAACTGCCCTCCCGCACTGTGACCCATGGGAAGAGGGGGAATAGGAGCCATAACTGGCACAGACCTTTCACCCCCACCCAGACTCTCGATGGGCTCAGCCCCTGAGGTGAAGGGGGCCAAAAGGTTCCTACAGGTAACCTCATGTAAGGACTAAGGGGCCCGAAGCCCCGCCCCTCGGCGCCCCGCGGCAACCCGCAGCGCCGGCAGGGACCCCCGACCCGCCGGCCGCACTCCCCAGCCCTCCCGCAACAGATCCCGGCAGGAACACACCTGCAGTCTCCCCCGCTGAGCTCCCCGACAGGCCGCCGCCTGTCAGGCCGCAAGGAGACACGCCGCCGCGCTCCGACTCAGCCCCAGGGGGCGGGGCCAAGCAGAACTCCCCGCCGGAAGTAACCCCGCCCCCGCAATTACGCCGCTCAGCGCGGCTGCAGCAACGCCCCCAGCAGGGGGATAAAAGCTCACTGTAGGGCTGACCACCTTGCTGGTGATCGAGCCTTGTGCCCGTGAGACTGGCCCCCCCCCTCTCTTTGTGCGTGGACCTTGAAGCCTTGTGACTGAAGGAGAACGACGTGTGTCTGGAGTGAGCGAGTGCTGTGTGTGTGGGCGAGTGGTAGGTAACGTGAGTTTGCAGGTAGGTGTGCAGCCCTTCGGGGGTCCGGGGAGCACTATAGCCTGGGCCCTTCCCTGGCACGTAAGCCCTATCCACCGTCCTTCCCCCTCCAGGGCTGTTGCACCCCCGTTCCCCACCAACCTCACTTGTCCCTCTCCACCCTTCTCCCAGTTCCTTCCTGATTCCCGTGTGTGTGTGTGGAACGCAGCAATTGAGGCATGCGACACCCAGATGCCCTATGATGAGTCAGGCTGGGGACTACTAATCCTGTTAGCCCTATTCCACCCTGAGGGCGTGTTTTTCCCACGGTGCCTCGCTGCGTTCCTAGGGCAAGGGCGTGTGAATCCTTCCTGGAGCTCTTCTCGCCTACGGGCACTTCCCCAGTTCTCCCTCCAAAACCCCTTTCACCCCACACCTCATCACCACAATTCACCCCATACCTAGATATAACTGGCTCCAGAGGGGCGGGACCATTGGTCCTATAGGAGACTACTCGGTCAATCAAAATGCCCCATTGTTTCAGGGCCCGATGCTCCTTAAATATTTTAAATACCCACCAACAATCTTTAAAATAAATCTTTAAAGTGCGAATGTCCCCTTTAGTCTGGATAGGAAGGAAACTAATCTTCTCTACACCCAAAGTATTTCCCAGCAGAAAGTATAGAATCATGTGCCCCATTGTCTCTGTCGCCATACTATCAAAAGGACATAATCTATCTGTGAACGGGATGCCCTGGATCCTACCTTCGAGGACACGGGAAGGGAAGGCATTTAGGTGGGCACTGGCCCACAGCTGTTTTGCTCTGCCAGAGATCGGAGCAGTTAAATAAGAAGCAACCTGCCCCACAGCTGGAGCATAAAACAAATATTCCCGCAAGTGGGGTGATAGCCTAACCCTAGCGATCTCTGATTGCCATTCTAGATCCCTTACCCTCTGCAAAACCTCCCTCCTTCGCGCATCCGGTAGCTTATGCATCAGATAGGCTGGAGATATACCCATCTCCCTGAGCCGTGCTTCCACCCTCAAGGGGGGGTTAATTTGAAAAGGACAACAGCTGTCTAGAACAAAAATTCACACTGTATCAAGGTTTTGTGGGGGGAGGAAAGGAATAGGAATAAAACAAAAGGCAGCAGAGGTCAGTAATACCCAACGATGGCCACAATGTTAACACTACCAACTACACAGGAATAGCAGTTGAGTTTTCAACTGGGGTGCCAACAAGCAGTTAGTGATTCTATCTCATTATCTTTGTATTCCTTTGAGATGGCTCCATGAAATCTGATATCTGCCTTTAAATAGCAACCTTACTGCAAAAAGGTCAATTTAATGTTAATGTTGACTCTTACTGACAAAAGGGTCACTTAGAAAGTAAATAGAGGTGTCATTAGCACACTTTGTATTCCTCTGAGCTGGCGCCATGAAGTCTTCTGATGTGCCTTTAGATAACCACCTTACTGCAAACAGGTTTTAATGTTAACCCTTACTGAGCAAAAGGGTCACTTAAAAAGTAAACGGAGGAGTCCAAATGACCCCATATGGCTGATTTGTAAGTATTTTTCAAAATGAACTCTGCAAGCAGCTATGATGAAAAAAACAATGTTGAAGGTTCACACCAGTAAGGTTATAACTGCAAAAAAATATACAATTCAATTTATGTTTGTAAAGTGGTTCTTTAGCTTGGGGTATAATAGACCCCCCCAAAAGCGTTTGTAGTAATATTTTTATACACACGAAAATGTCATTAATGAAAATAGACACAATGCTATATTTCTTTCTATTGCCACTTGTTGAGAGAAAAGAAGGAAAGAACAGGTTCTGGTTTAAGCATTTCAAGAAATAATAAACATTTATTTTTAACAGCATTTTGGGCATCTATATTACCTCCAGCACCCTAGGTGCATAGTACTTTCAGTTTCCCATGCACTTCAATTGGGGTCAAACTGACCCCCAGCAGCATCAGAATAAAAGCCTTAATTTAAAAAAATTACAAGGGAGAAGTGGGCATGAAACACCACAGGGCAATTGAGCTCATTATGTTTGACAAGCATCATGGAGTATGGAGTGGTAGAAGTTTGCTAAAAACTTTGTTAACTCTTTTGTACCCCTCTCAGGTCAGTTAGACCCCACCTATTGACCTAAGGAGTTAGAGCAGTTTTTAAACTAGAATCCAGGGGGAAGCTGACAGGCACTGAGGAGTGCGTGGTTAAGACCAAGCCATCTCCAAAGGATGCTGTTAATTCAGGGAAATTAGAGTATCCTAATATAGAGGATAGGAAAGAAGCTGCGGGAGCTCAGGTGGAAATCAGTGCAGAACAGACAAATATAGATGATTCCAAAATACCTGATATGGTTACTTATAATGAGCAGACTAAGAATAAGAATAAAAATAATATATTTAAGTGTCTATATGCAAATGCTAGAAGTCTAAAGGAGAATTAGTGTATAGCACTAAATGAAGATCTAGACATAATAGGCATCTCAGAGATCTGGTGGAATGATAACCAATGAGACACTAATACCAGGGTACAAAATATATCAAAATGACACAGTAGATCGAGCTAGTGGTGGGGTGGCTCTGTATGTTAAAGAGAGCATTGAGTCAAGTAGGATTAAAATTTCACAGGATGAGAACTGGACTCTGGAATCCTTATGAATTTTGATGCCTAACGAGAAAGCGTATAGCAGTAAGGCTATACTATTACCCCCATGACCAGGATGGTGAGACTGATTATGACATGCTAGTGGAAATTAGACAGGCTACATGATATGGAGGTAAAGTTTCTAGATGCCATAAATGACTGCTTCTTGGAGCAGCTGGTCCTGGAACCAACAAGAGGAGGAATTACTTTAGTCCTAAGTGGAGTGCAGGACCTGATGCAAGGGGTAACGATGGTGGAACTGCTTGGCAATAGTAATCATAATATAATCAAATTTGACATAATTACTGGAGGGAGAACAGGAAATAAAACTACATTTATTTAACTTCAAAAAGGGAGACTATGCTAAAATAAGAAAACTAGTTAGAAAGAAACTAAAAAGAGCAGTGGAGAGGATTAAATGTCTGCAAGTGGCATGGAAATGATTAAAAACACCATCTTGGAAGCCCTGATTAAATGTATTTCACAGGTTTAAGAAGGTAGCAAGGGGACCAACCACCTGCCAGCGTGACTAAATGGCGAGGTGAAGAAGGCTAATAGAGCCAAAAAGGTGTCCTTTTTAAAAAATGGAAAGCTAGTCCTAATGAGGAAAATAGGAAAGAACAAACACTGGCAAATTAGATGTAAAATGTTAATAAAGCAGGCTAAGAGAGAATTTGAAGAGAGACTTGCTAAAGAGGCAAAAACTAATAATAAAAACTTTTTTAAATCCATCAGATGCAAGAGGCCTGCTAGAGAGTCAGTTGGACCATTAGATGACATGGGGGCAAAAGGGGAAGTCAGGGAGAATAAGGCCATTGGAGAGAAGCGGAATGAAGTCTTTGCTTAAGTCTTCACTGCAGAGGATATTGGTGAGATACCAATGGTACTGTTCTTTGTAGGTGATGAATTGGAAGAGCTGTCACAGATCAACATGACTCTGAAAGAAGTTCTAGAGCAAATTGACAAACTAAATAGTAACAAATCACTGGGACAGGATAGTATACATCCCAAAGTTCTGAAGGAACTCAAATATGAAACTGCAGACCCACTACTGGTAATTTGTAACCTCTCTCTAAAAACTGCCACTGTACTGGAGGATTGGAGGGTAGCAAATGTAACGCAGATATTTTAAAAGGGCTCCAGAGGTGATCCTGGAAACTACAGACTGGTAAGTCAGATGTCTGTGCTGGGCAAAATGGTGGAAACTATTATTAAAAACAGAATCATGAGCATATTGATAAAAATGGCTTAATGGGAGAGAGTCAACATGGATTTAGCAACAGGAAGTTGTGCCTCACTAAACTATTGGAATTTTTTGACGATGTAAACAAGCATGTTGATAAGGGAGAACCAGTTGACACAATGTATCTGGATTTTCAAAAAGCGGCTGCTAAGGTCCCACATAAGGGACTCTTGAGAAAATTGAAAATTAATGGGATAGGAGGCAGTGTCTTCTTGTGGATTGGTAACTGGATAAAAGGCTAGGAAGCAAACAGTAGGACTAGATGGTCAGTTTTCACAATGGAGAGAAGCAAGTAGTGGAGTACCCCAGGGATCTATACTGGGACCAGTGTTGTTTAATGTATTCATTAATGATGTGGAAAGGGAAGTGAGGTGATCAAATTTGCAGACGACACCAAGTTATTCAAGGTAGTTAGAACATGAGCAAACTGTAAAGAATTGCAGCGGGATCTTGCAAGACTGGGTATCTAAATGGCAGATTAAATTTAATGTGGGCAAGTGCAACGTGATGCACATAGGGAAAAACAATGCAAACTTTATGTACACAATGCTGGGTTTTAAAAAAGGAGTTACCACTCAGGAAAAGGACCTTGGAGTCATTGTGGACAATACACTGAATTCCTCAGCTCAGTGTGCAGTGACAGTCAAAAAACCACACAGAATGTTAGGAATAATGCCACTATAAAAATCTATGGTGCAACCACACCTTGAATATTATGTGTAGTTCTGGCTGCCCTATCTCAAAAAAGATATAGTAGAAATAGAAAAGGCACAGAGAAGGGCAACAAAAATTATAAGGGGTATGGAGTGGCCCCCTTATGAAGAGAAACTGGTAGGTTAGTGCTCTTCAGCTTGGAGAAGAGACGACTGAGAAGGAATAGGATAGAAGTTTATTAGAAAAGGTTAATAGGGAACAGTTATTTACCCTCTCAAATAGTACTAGAACTAGGGGACACTCCATGAAACTAATGGGTAGCAGATTTAAAATAAAATAAAGTATTTTTTCACTCAAAACACAATTAAGTTGTGGAATTTGTTTCCAGAAAAGGTGGTCAAGACCAGTAGTGTAGCTGGGTTTTAGAAAGGGTTGGACAAGTTTCTGGAGGATAGGTCCATTAGCAGCTATTAGCTAGGTAGGTTTGGGGGAATTTAACCGCTTACTGTCAGGAGTTGGGAGTGAAAAACAGGGAATGGATTGCCCCATAGTGACCTGTTGGGTACTTCCTTCAAGCGACTGAGATTAGCCACTGTTGGAGACAGACGCTGGGCTCAACGGACCATTAGTCTAACCCAGTATGGCACTTACGTTCTTATGTCCAGCCCCTCCTCTCCTTCCTCCACTAGTTCCCTCTACCCAAACGCATTCAGTACAAGCTCCTTGACTTTACCTTCAAAGCTCTTCACGACTTTGCTCCTCTCCCCGAACTTGTTTTCCACCACATTCAGGCCCAGGAGCTTTGCTCCTCCTCTGTTACCACCCTCACTTTTCCACAAGACCCCTGCTCCTTGAAACATATTGTCATCTTCTCCCATGCTGCTCCCTATGCCTGGAACTCCCTCCTTGTATGTATTTGCTCTGTTCCCTCCCACCCAGCCTTCAAATCCCTCCTGAAAACATACTGCTTCCATCAGGCTTTCCCTAGCATCTCATCCCCACAGTCTGGTCACTGATGCTCCCTCTTCCATCCTTTCATTCAGGGTCCCTTCTCCCCTGTAACTAAAGCATGTGCACCTGTGACGTTGCATCTTAATAACTGTACCCTTCTCTCCCCACCTTTCCTTGTCTCCCCTCCCTTGTCTTTCCTTTATCGTAAGCATTTTGGAGTAGCGACCGGTCTCTAATTAATTACTTTACAGCACCAGATACATTGATGGAGCTATAGCGTGGTGCTGCCCCGCCCACCCTGCACAGCGCAGGAGCCGTGGTGTGCAGCAGCAGCACCACAAAGCAGACTGGAGTCAGGAGAAGAGAGGTGGCTCCTGGTGCTAGAGCGGGTGGTGTGGTGAAAAGCAACTCAAGCAAGTTTAAATTTAACCAAGCTCACGGCTTACTTCCGCTGCTGCCGCCGCCAGTCCAAAACCACTTTTGCCGCTGCTGAGCTGTCAGACCCGCTGCCACCATCATCCAGGGCCGTGCTGCCCGGCCCCCAGAAGTAATAATAGCCCCTTCCCCAGTTGGAGGAGCGGGCGGGGCCAGGGCACACGGCTGGGACTTCCGGGTCCGGTGCGGCCAAAAGCAGCCTGCCACCCGGCCCAGCACAAAGGAGCCACCACCAGCTCGTGGCTCACCTCTGCTGCTGCCGCAGCTGCTCTAACACCGCTGTTGCCACCGCTGCTGCTGCCAGATCCACTGCCACCATCATCTGGGGCCATGCTGCCCGCCCCCAGAGGTAACAACAGCCCCCTTCCCCAGTTGGAGGAGGGAGCGGGGCCGGGACTTCCGGGCCCAGCACAGCCAAAAGTGGCCTGCCGCCCGACCCAGAAATAAGGAGCCACTACCAGCTCACGGCTCACCTCCGCTGCTGCCACTGCTGCTGCCAGACCCGCTGCCAACATCATCCGGGGCTGTGCCGCCCAGCCCCCAGAGGTAACAACAGCCCCCTCCCCCAGTTGGAGGAGAGGGGTGAGGCCAGGGCGCACAGCTGGGACTTCCGGACCCGGCGCAGCCAAAAGTGGTCTGCCGCCCGGCAGGCACCACAGGCACGCGCAGCAGGCGGCACACCTAAGGGCCGTGCCAAAGGCCCCTTAGGCGTGGCCCTTAGTGGGACCGAGGGGACTAGGGGTGGGAGGCTTTTATTTTTAAGCTTATTTTTTGTTTTTAACAGGTTTGGGGGAATTAAGTTTGTTTTGTATGAAGATGGAGGGCAAGGGGATTGGGTTAGGGAGGAAAGGGCCAACCCCCTTGGTGAGAGAAGGGGGGGTGGCCTTTGGGGGCGGTGAGGCCTCCCCGTGAGGGGGAGCGGACATGGAGGAGGGGGGACTCCCGGTGAGAGGGAGACTCAAGATGGGGATGGGGGGGAAGGTTGGGGAGGTGGGGGTAGGTTCTGCCCCCCCCAGTGAGATGGGGGGCAGTGCCCAAACAATTGGGACGGGGACTCCCGTTGAGAGAAGGAGGCCCAGTAAGAGGGGTGGGGAGAGGGGAGGGATATTTTGGGAGAGGAGATAGGGAGATCCCCCTCCCATACCCTCACAGCCTGGATGGAATAGCCAGGGAGGAGGGGTTGGGTGGGCAGCTTGGGTTGGGTGGGTGGGCGCAGCTTTTGGGGTTGTGACAGGCCAGGGGAAGATATAGTCTCAGGGGGAGGGGAGTGGAAGCAGTGAGGCGGGACAGATGCTTACTGCGTGTCCCACTCACCCCAACTCCAGCAGGACAGCAGATGGAACTCAGTCAGGGGGGTCCCCAACCCATTTGGTGCTGTTAAATATGAGATCAGTGGCGAATAAGGAAACAACGGTCCAGGAGGTAATCCTGGATTGTGCCGCTGAACTCGCATGTATCACGGAAACCTGACTGGACAATGAAATCGGGGCCTATCTTGGCTGATCTTGTTCCAGCCGGGTATTCCGTGCGGCACCAACCGTGGTTAGAGGAGCGGAGTGGAGGGGTGGTGTAGCTATGATTTTTAAAGAGGGTTGGTCTGTGAGGAGGTATCCAGTGTGATCCATGGTAGGCATTGAAGGTCTCCATCTTGTGTTTGATTTGGCAGGGGGCAGTTTGGGAGTGCTGCTGGTATACCGTGCACCTACCAGTAGAGCAGCCTCCCTGCATGTTCTGGTGGAGGCAGTGTTGAAGATGGTGTTGCGGCCCTCAAGGACGATAGTCCTGGGGGACCTCAACATACACGCCAACACTGTTCTCAGGGGAGCCAAGCATGAGTTCATGGCCGCCATGGCAATCATGGGCCTGTCCCAGAGAGTTACCGGCCCAACACATCTTGGAGGACATACCTTGGACCTCATGTTTTGCACTGGCCTTGAAGCCGGTGTTCTGTTAATGGAGGAGACATCAGCTGTGCCCTTGTCATGGATGGATCATTACCTCCTGCAGACATCTCTTCTAGCACACGTCTACCTCCAGAAGAGTGTGGAATGGATTCGGATGGTCTGCCCCCGGAGGCTGCTGAACCGAGTGTGGTTTCTAGGTGCTCTGGGGGAGATACCCTCTGACCTCGACGACCGTCTCATCGATGACCTCGTTAGGCTGTGGAACATCTTGCTAACGAAGGCCAGCGATCAGACGGCTCCCAGGTATCTGTTGCCCAGGCAGCGGCTCTGAAGCCCTCCCTGGTTTTCTGAAGAGCTGTGGATGCTGAAGCAAAATGGGCGACGATTGGAACGATGGTGGCGTCGCTCTCATACTGAAGCCGACAGATTGTGACATAGAGCTAGGTTTACAAGCCTATGCCATGGCAATGCGGGCAGCAAAGAGGGAGTTCTTTGCTGCCCTCATAGCATCCACTAAATCCCATCCAGCGGAACTGTTCCGGGTTGTGAGGGGGCTGGTCAGTCCGGCCTCCCTCAACCCTGGAGTCGAGTCATCGTCTGCCCGTTGTGACATTTTTGCGGATTATTTTGCAGATAAAATTGCTCACATTCACCATGACCTTGATGCCGCATTTAAAACAGTAGAGGAGGTAAGGGTTGTAGAAGCCCCAGCTTGTCCAATTTTGTGGGATCAATTTCAGTCGGTGACACCTGCTGATGTGGTGGGTGTGTTTGGGGCGGTTCATGCCACATCATGGGCATTAGATCCGTGTCAGTCCTGGCTGGTTAAGAGCTGCCAGGAGACAATGGGGCTGTTGCTGGCTGGGGTGCTCAACACCTCCCTTCGGGAGGGCAGAGTGCCGGGCTGCCTCAAGGAGGTGGTGGTACGACCTCTGCTCAGGAAACCATCACTTGACGTTGACTCCCCTGACCGCTATTGACCGGTCTCTAACCTTCCCTTTTTAGGGAAGGTTATTGAATGGGTAGTGGCTCGACAGCTCCAGGGGCATCTTGACCGCGTCGGTTATCTTGATCCTTCTCAGTCTGGCTTTTGCCCGGGTTATGGCACAGAGACAGCACTTGTGGCTTTGGTGGACGATCTCCGCTGTGAGAAGGATTGGGGTCGTTTGACCCTATTGGTTCTGTTTGATCTTTTGGCAGCATTTGATACCGTTGACCATGAGATGTTGGTGGCATGCCTGCGGGACAGCGCGGGGGTGGGCAGGATCGTTCTTGAATGGTTCTGCTCATTCCTGACAGGGAGAACTCAGCGGGTGGTGCTCAGTGATTGTTTTTCATCTTACCGAGACCTCTTGTGTGGGGTTTCGCAGGGATCTGTTTTGTCCCCTCTCCTGTTCAACGTGTATATGCAGCCGCTCGACGAGGTGATCAGAGGGTTCAGGGTGCGGTGTCATCACTATGCAGATGATATCCAACTGTATCTCTCATTTTCGACCAACCCAGATTCAGCTGTCTCAGTGCTTACCCAGTGTTTGGCAGCTGTGAGGGAATGGATGAAGGCTAACTGACTGCGACTGAATCCTTACAAGATGGAGATGATGTTAGTGGGTAAGTCAGTGGAGGCAACAGCTCCCTCAGTTGATGGGATCTGCCCTCTGCTGGCTTCCCAGGTATGGAGCCTGGGGGTGCTCCTCGATAAGCAGCTCCACCTGGATCTCCAGGTGGAGGCTGTGAAGAGGAGTGCCTTTCTCCAGTTACATCTGGTGCGGCGGCTTCGGCCGTTGGTGTCGGTTCCTGACCTGACCACGATCATCCATGCTTTTATTACCTCTCGGTTAGACTACTGCAACGCACTGCTACCTATGGTGACGGCTCAGAAGCTGCAGCTAGTGCAGAATGTGGCGGCCCGGCTCTTGGTGGGGCTGGGCCGCCGGGAGCACATCACACCAGTGCTCCAATCTCTGCACTGGCTGCCAATAGTCTTCCAGGCTCGATTCAAAGTGTTGGTTTTGATCTCTAAAGCCTTACATGGCCTGGGCCCTGCCTATCTGCGAGACCGCCTCACTCCCTGGGTTCTGGAGCAGCCCCTGCGGTCGTCCAGGGGTGCTGTGCTGGAGGTCCCCCAGGTTTCCCGGGGGGGGCATGCAGAATAGGGCGTTCTCGGTGGCCGCACCGCACCTTTGGAATTCCCTCCCGGTGGGGGCCCGTCTGGCCCCAGACCTCCCAACCTTTCGTAGGAACTGCAAGACCTGGCTGTGCCACCAGGCATTTGGCGAGGGAGAGGGGTGAGAGTGGGTAGGGGTGGGGAGATTGGTGAGGGTTGGGGTGGGTTTTTGTTTATTATTATTACTGTTGATATTATTTTATGATGTTTTAATCTGTTGTGTGATATTGTATATTTTACTGTGTTGTTAGCCGCCCTGGACTGCCTGTGACAGGAGGGGCGAGGTACAAAAATTTTAAATAAATAATAAATAAAATAAATATTTATTTATTTATTTACATTTTTACCCCGCCCTTCCCCGAAGGATCAGGGCAGCTCACAAAAAAACATAAAATACAATTAAAAGACATTAAAATAGAACAGAACAAAAAACTCTACCCAGTCCAACCCCAACCACCCAACAACCTCCCACCCAATCTCTCTATCCCCAACTGCCAAATACTTTACTAAAAATAAAGGTCTTATACCACCTCAAAGACACCCAGGCTCGGACCCCAACAAACCTCCAGGGGGTGGGGGGAGTTCCACAACATTGGGGCAGCAACCAAAAACGCCCCGCCTGCATGCCCCTGTCAGACAGACAAGAGTGGCAGATTGGAACTGACAGGAGGGCACTCCTGGCCAACTGTAGGGGCAGCAACAGGCCATAGTAAGAAAGGCAGTCTTTTAGATATATGGGGCCCAGGTAGGGGTTGAAAGGTCAAAACCAGCACCCTGAATTGGGCCCGTAAAACTATGGGGAACCAGTGCAGACTCCAGAGGACTGATGTAATGTGCTCCCAGCAACTTGTCCCCAAAAGGAGCCAGACCGCTGCATTCTGCACCAGCTGCAACTTCCGAACAATCATCAAGGGTAGCCCCACATAGAGTGCATTGCAGTAATCTAGTCTCGAGGTGATGGAAGCATGGACAACAGTGGCCAACCCAGGTCTGAATCAGAAAGAAATGGCCGCAGCCTTCTCACCAAATGAAGTTGGTGAAAAGCACACCTGGCCACCACTGCAACCTAATTATCTAGGTGCAGCAAGGGGTCCAGAAGCACACCAAGGCTGTGAACCTGAGTGACCAAAGGGAGCCAGACTCCATCAACAGCAGGAGTTCCAATTACTCCCAAGTCACAGGTCTGGCCATCCACCATCACTTTGGTCTTGTCATGATTCAGCTTCAATCAGCTCACCCTCATCCAGTTCCCAACTGCAGACAGGCATCAGGTAAGTACCAAGACTGCAGGACCTGGGTCTGATGCAAAAGAGATGTGGAGCTGAGTGTCATCAGCAGGGTTCCTAGTTTTCCGCACCAAAATTTTGGAAATTCTCTGATTAAAAACCCCCAAAATCTCTGTTTTTCTGTGATTAAATTTAAACACTAGTTGACTTTCCCTTACCACAATATATATAAGTATGAGTTAGAACACCACATTTAATTGTAATATTTTCATTTTTATGCAATTTTGCAGCTACCTGTCCCAGCAAGTCCAAAAAAAATATATTTGATGTCTGTGGCACGCCTTCAAATGCAGAGCCCCTCCCACACACACACAGCACATGCCTTTATGTTGCTTCCCCTCCACTGCCCTGCACTCGCTGCCTCCTCCACCCAGCCTGGTCCCAGACTGCTCTGCCAACCAGAAAGTGGGACCATATAGTGGCTGACACTTGGGGAAGCTGCCATGGACCCAAATAGGTCCACCTCCTATCCCCTTTTCCCAAGATCAAGACCACCTGACCATGAACCAATTCATAGTTCCCCTGTCCCCTCAACCCACAGGAGGTCTGTGGCACCCCTCCAAATGCAGAGCCCCCTCCACAGCACATGCCTTCAGGTTGCTTCCTCTTAGCTCACTCTGTGTCCTCAATGCCCTGCGCTCACTGTGTCCTCCTCCCAAACCTGTAAGTTTTTGCCATTTTCTGCAAAATTCTCTGGACAAAAAATGCAACATTTCTGTTTTTCTCTGGTTTTCCATCACAAAGCAAAAACTAAGAATCCTGGTCATCAGCATATTGAGAACTCTTTACTCCAAACCTCCAAATGATCTTACCCAGCAGACTCAGATACACATTGAAGAAGAGCGGAGACAAGATGAAACCCTGCGAGACACCACAGTGGAGGTAACATGCAGATGACAAGCAACCTGAAGGCATGTGCTGTGGAGGGGACTCTGCATTTGGAGGGGTGCCATAGACCTCCAGTGGGTTGAGGGGACAGGGGAACCATGAATTGGTTCATGGTCAACTATTAGCTAGGTAGGTTTGAGGTGGTGGACTGGTTAGGTTGGTCCACCCCTGGACATTAATGGATCTGACTGGTTTTCAGAACTCTCTGGGGGGATATACCCACTGACCTTGACGTCTACTCTCTCTTTTTTTTAAAAAGTTATTTTATTGTTAAATTGAAATACAAACACAGATTAAACACAAGTATGAACAGAAACATATATATAAAATACAAACAATATTCTTGATAGCTTCACTTTGCTACTCTTTCATCCATATACCTGTTCGTCTAACCAATAATACAAGTAATAATGAAAAATACAAAAGTAAAAGGGCATTTCTCTCGTGTATACAGCTTCCATCCTTAAAGCTAAATAGATCCAGACTTCAGATTGATTTAAGGTTAAGAGATGCTTTTGTCTTATCCATGTCTATATGTTCCACAAGCAAACTCCAGGTTAGAGTCCATATTTCATAAAACTTCTCCAATGTATCCTTTAGCCCTGCTGAAATTCTTTCCATTGTCAATACGTGCCAGAGTCTTTTTATCCAATCTCGAGTAGTCGGACCCCCTGGCGTTTTCCACTTTTGCAGAATCGAATAGATGGCTGCCAGGATCATCACCCTTCCAGTGGGAGCTTTGGAGTGTTTTTCCAGTTCTTTGGGCCAAAGCCCCAGCAATGCTAACTGCGGCGTACAAGGTATCGTTATTCTAGAATACTTGTCTATTTCCCCCCATATTTTTTGCCAAAACTTATTTATTACTGGGCAGTCCCACCATTGGTGCAGATAAGTACCTATCTGCCCACATTCCCGCCAGCACAAATTACTGTAACCCTTGTTTCCCTGGTGGAGCCGCTGCAAGGTTAGGTAGAATCTGTGAACTAATTTTATTTGCGGCTCTCGAACCATCAGGGAGCCAGCACATTTCTGCATATGTGACCATATTTTAATCATACACTTGTCTGTAATCAGAAGGTTTAGTTCCTCGCTCCATACAGAGATGTATCCTGCGTCTGGGGGACAAAATAGATTCCTAATGACCTGGTAGAGCCTGGATACGATTTTTCTTTGTGGAGTGTTGTTAAACATCTCCGATTCTATAGGGTGTGGTTTCCTTATAAATTCCGGCTTATTTCTTGGGTGCATTAAGTAGCTATGTAATTTCGTGTACAGCCACCCATCAATTCTTTCCCCACACTGCGTCTGTAACGTATCCCTAGTTAGTATATCCTTTCACATAAAAATGCCTGACCTGCCACAGGCCCTTTTTTTTCCACCTCTCCAAGATTGCCCTTT
>QEPC01004314.1:619504-630537 GCA_003113815.1 Sphenodon punctatus | reverse complement strand
GGGGAATACCTTTGTGAGAATTTCCAGCACTAGAGTTCTGATATTTGTGGTGTCTCTCTGTTCTGACACCCCCACTATTTTAATATTACATCTCCTGCTGCGGTTCTCTAAGTCTTCAATTTTATTAATCAATATATTCACATTCAGATCCATGCCCTTTATCTTCTCATCCCTTCTGGAAGCACAGTCTTCCTGTTGGCCCAGCCTGGTTTCCAATTCAGTCACCCTTTTTGCCAGGGTATCAAATTTCTTATTTAGGGTTTCTGTAACTGAGATCACCTTCGTTAACCCTTCCTTTATAGTATCTCTGTCCATTTGAGAGCTCTCATGTTGGCATTTAAATCAGCTCAACCAGGTTAGCTATCTGGGAAGATGCATCCTCCTCCTCAGCTCGCTCCCTCTCAAGGCTCTCAGTTAAAGTTGGAGTCGCCATTTTGTTCCCCTCCTCCCCGGGGCCTCGTGGAGCTCTGCTCTGAGCCTTGCAAAAGGACTGAATTGTACCTTTTATTATGGTTTTTCTCGGTTGCGAGCACCTCCGGGTCCTCCCGCTCATGAGGGAACACTTTTTTTCTTCTTTTAAACAGGTAAGCCGCTTTTAAAAATCTTTTTAAGCGATCGGGCCGAGCGGAGCTGTTTCCCCACGCTGCTACTCGGCGCGCTTGCTCAGTCCACCCCGACGGCTACTCTCTTGATGACCTGGTCACCTTATGGAATTATATTTTGACCATGGCCATCGACACGGTTGCTCCCAGGCATCCACTGCCACTGTTGCAACAGTGCAGATCTCTGTGGTATACAGAGGACCTGAGACAGTTGACAAAGGAGGGTAGGTGGTTAGAGCACAGTGGCGTTCAGCTCGTGCTGAAGCCGATTTAGTGTGGCATAGATAGTTTTTGAAGGACTATGCTTTGGTTGTGATAGTGGCAAAGAAGATGTTCTCTGCTTTCATAGCATCTGCAAAGTCTCATCCGATGGAGCTGTTCCAGGTGGTGAGAGGTCTGGTCAATCCGGCCTGTCTTCACTAGGAATTAGAATCATCTACTACCCACTATGATATTTTTATTAATTACTTTGCAGACAAAATCACTCATATTGACCATGACTTAGGTGCTGCTATTTTAACTGCAGAGTCAGAATTTGGGATTATGGAAGCTCAACCATGTCCTGTTTGCTTGGATCAGTTTCAATCAGTATCTTCCACCGATGTGGAGGATTTGCTTGGAGTGATGTGAGCAATCAGTTGTGAATTAGATCCTTGCCCGTCCTGACTGGTGAAAGCCGGGAGGCGCTGGGGCCATTGTTGGCTGAGGTTGTCAATGCCTCTTTTCAGTGGGGTAGGATGCCGGACACTCTTAAAAATGCAGTCATCTGGCCCTTGCTTAAGAAACTATTGTTAGATGTGGACTCCCCAGCCAACTATCACCCTGTCTCTAACCTTCCCATTTTAGGGAAGGTTATTGAACGAGTAGTTGCCCAACAGCTCCAGGCTCATCTTGAAACTATCAAATTCCTGGATCCATTTCAGTCAGATGTTCGTCCTGGGTATGGCACGGAGACTGTGCTTGTGGCCTTGGTCGATGATCTGCATCTGGAGATTGACAAGGGGAATTGCACCGTTTATCTTGTTAGATCTTTTAGTGGCCTTTGACATAATTGATCATGAGGTGTTGTTTACACATCTGTGGGATCTGGTGGGTGTGCACAGGACTGCTCTTGAGTGGTTTAGTTCCTGTTGAGGAGGTCTCAGCATGTGGTGATGGGCCAGATATTATTTGGGGTAGGCCCATAGTTGTCATGGTGGCCATGAACTCCTGCTCTGCCCCTAGAAGGCCAGTCTCAGTGTGTATGCTGAAATCACCCAAAACAATAAGTTTAGGTGACCTCAAAGCACCATATCGGAGACCAACTCAGCTAGAGCAGCCAGACAATCAGCTGTGCAGCAGGGTGGTCAGTACACCAAAAGAATTCCCAAACTATCCCCAGCCAATTCCAGCACAAGGTGGACACACTCTATGGCTCTTTTCACAGACACTCCAACACTGATAAAATGGGTGTTACTTTTTTTACACATGTTGCAGGGCACCCATAGAGTACACTTGCAACCCTGCAACATGTATAATAAAATGTAACACCCATTTTATCAGTGTTGGAATGTCTGTGAAAAGGGCTTATATTGGATGAGTCAAGCACAAGATACCTTCAAAGGCTAAGGTATCTTTACAGATCACCTCCGCTCCAACCCCTGATCCTAGGCTGGTGCTGCACTAACCCAGCTGGCACCATCTGAGACAATAAATTAATATAAATAATAAAATAATAGTAAAAGCCACAGGGAGGAATACTACCCAACAGGCTTGCCTGTCTCTAGGGGGCTGGGAGCTGGTCTGGGACACTATCAGGCCCTGTGTCCCCCCCGTCCCAGTGGCAGAGGGAGAGGGGGCAGAGCCCAGGACTGGGCTTGCAGCTTCTGGTGGGGAGCTGGCCCCAGCAGGGGCTTCAAAGCAGCCTGCCTGCCAGCCGCTCGCCCCATACCACCAGCACTCACCTGTCTCTAGGAGGCTGGGAGCTGTTCCGGGACACTATCAGGCCCTGTGTCCCCCCTCCCAGTGGAAGACGGAGAGTGGGGCGGGGCCCAGACCTTGGCTTGCAGCTTCCGGCGGGGTGCTAGCCCTGACAGAGGATTCAAAATGGCGTGCTTCCCAGCGGCACCGCAGGCGTGCGCCATAGGTGCGTGCCTAAGGGCTGCACCAAAGGGCCCTTGGGTGTGGCCCTTGGTGGGGCCTGGGTGTGGAGATTTTTTAAGTGTGCTTTTAGGTTTTATGGGAGGCTATAATTGATATTGGGGTGGTTGGGGAGTAATGTGGAATATGGAAGGGAATTGAGTTAGGAAGGGGGGAGTGCAAGAGTTGGGGATGTGTGGGGGGGAGAATCCTCCCCTTGACCGGGGTGGGACAGTTGGAGGGGGGCCGGGGCCAGTTGGGGGGGGCACAGTCATTAGGGTTGTGATGGGGCAAGGGAGTTATGGTTCCTATTTGGGGAATGTTAGAGCTGTGAGACTGGAGAGATGTTTGTTGTCTGTCCCTCTCACTTCCCCCTTCGCAGCTGGGCAGGTGGTTCAGGATCAGAAGGCCCGACCGTGTTTTGATGCTGGTAAATGAGAGGTCGGTAGCTAATAAAGGAACAACTGTCCAGGAACTGATCCTGGACCATGCGGCCGACCTCGTACTGTCATGTATTTCCTATTATAAGCATTTAATTTTGGCCATCTGTGTTTGTAATGTATTAACTTTGAGTTTCTATATGTTAACTTTTTGTTTCAATGTATTGGATTTGTGTTTCGCAGTATTGATTCCTAAAATCAACTTCTGTGATTAGCTTGGATTCAAGCTGAAGTCTCCAGCTAGCATTCCAATGAGTTTTTTTTCCAAACTTCCCAAATGAACTTTTGACTATTGCCAAGGAAACAGCCAAATTGCAGGCCATAAAGAGGCCCCTATCTCTAGCCAGCCTAGCCCTCCCTCTGGCCAACTTAGGTTTTCTCAGACTAGGTGTCTGGAATGTTATCTTTAAGTGTCTAAATGACAGATAGTACTATTCATAAGATATCTCTAAGACTGAGAGGAGTATTTTGTTAGTTTTTTCTAGCTAACATATCTATTTAATTAATAGATGAAACAACTTTAGGATCTGGTTATTCTCTCTCTAATCTGACAATTATCTTTGATAAAAATATAAGGTTTCTATTCATTTTAAACCTTGAAGGAAGTCTAACACTGATTGGTTTCTTTAAGAGAACCAATTAGAATCCAGTGTATTTCCTTGTTGCTGATGTCATCACATTACTCAGTAATGTGAGACTCCTAGCAGACAAACTGCTTTTAAAGAGAGAGACAGCCTGACTTTCCTTAGAAATCCAAACATATGGATTTTCAGTCTCTCTCATCATGGCAGACAAAGGGAAAGATCTGGGAAAAAATATGTAATGTATGATTCTTGATATCTTTGAGCCAATTAATTGTGCATATGTTAAGCTTTTACAAGCTTTTTCTTAAAATAGAAATGTTTTAAGATCATGTAACTTTGATTGGCTAACAATACCATTCTATGTAAGCTACTGATATTATCTATTTATATTTAAGTAAACTTTGCATATATTTTTATATTCTAAAAGTCTCATGTTCCTTTATTTATAAATGTATTGTCATTTTACAATACTTGCTTTGCTAGCTAGGCCTCAAAGTAAAGTGTAAAACTCAATTTATACAATTAGGAGAAAAAGGCCCAATCCAGTATGAGTAGTTCAGCTGGGAAACTTAGCCTTTTTTCATTTTTATAAAGAGAGTACGCGAGACGTGACAGTACGTATCACAGAAACCTGGCTGGATATGGAGTCGAGGTCTATATTGCCTGACCTTGTTCCAGCCGGGTATTCCGTGCAGTATCAGCCACGGTCAGGCAATATAGGCCTGTCTCAGATGGTTAATGGCACGACACATCGGCAGGACATACCTTAGACCTTGTATTTTGCTCTAGCCTTAAGGCGGGGGGTCCATTGGTGAGGGAAACATCAGCGGTGCCCTCATCATGGATGGATCATTACCTCCTGCAGGCCTCTCTCCTGGTGCATGTCTGCCCCCAGAAGGGCGTGGAACAAATTTGAATCATTTCACTCAGAGACTGATGGAACCAGAGCAGTTCCGGGATGCTCTGAGGAAAATACCTTCTGAACTGCACGACCATCTCATCGATGACCTCGTTGAGTTGTGGAACATCTTGCTGACAGAGGTCACTGATCGCATGGCTCTGAGGCGTCTGCTTCCCATGCAGCAGCACTGTAGGCCTCCCTGGTTTTCAGAGGGGCTGCAGGTGCTGAAGCAGGAGGGGCAGCAGTTGGAACGATGGTGGTGTCATTCGCGTGCTGAAGCCAACAGATTGCGACATAGAGCTAGTTTATGAGTCTATGCTGTAGCATAGCTCATAGCATAGCTCATAGCATCCACAAAATCCCATCCGGCAGAGCTGTTCCAAATGGTGCGGAGGCTGGTCAGTCTGGTCTCCTTCCACCTAGGAGTGGAGTCGTCTGGCGCCTGCTGTGACATATTTGTGGATTATTTTGTGGATAAAATCACTTGGATTCACCATGATTTCGATGCTACACTTCTAGCAGTGGGGAAACCGGAGGTTATGGAAGCCCTGCCTTGTCCTGGTCTGTGGGATCAGATTCAGTCGGTGACCCCTACCAATCCAGAGGATGTTCTTGGGGCTGTTAGGGCCACCTGTTGGGAATTAGATCCATGCCTGTCCTGGCTGGTTAAGGTCTGCCGGGAG
Organism: Sphenodon punctatus; assembly: GCA_003113815.1. Classification (NCBI taxonomy): domain Eukaryota; kingdom Metazoa; phylum Chordata; class Lepidosauria; order Sphenodontia; family Sphenodontidae; genus Sphenodon; species Sphenodon punctatus. The sequence continues at coordinate 625,209 of QEPC01004314.1, read as the reverse complement.
ACAGTGGGGCTGTTGCTGGCTGGGGTGCTCAATGCCTCCCTTCGGGAGGGCAGAGTGCCAGGTTGCCTCAAGGAGGTGGTGGTGCGGCCCCTGCTCAAGAAATCATTGCTTGATGTTAACTCCCTTGCCAGCTATCAGCCAGTCTCTAACCTTCCCTTTTTAGGGAAGGTTACTGAATGAGTTGTGGCCCGGCAGTTGCAGGAGCATCTGGATCATGTCAGTTTTCTTGATCCCTCGCAGTCAGGTTTTCACCCAGGTTATGGCACCGAGACTGCGCTTGTGGTGTTGGTCAACAACCATTGATTTGCCCTTATCCAATCCCCCACAGCTGCCAGACACCTGGTAAGCACCAAGACTGCCAGCCCTGGGTCCGATGAAAAAGAAAGGTAAATCTGGGTGTCGTCATCATATTGATGACACCACACGTCAAACCTCCTGACCACATCGTTGAGCGGCTGCATATACACATTGAACAGGAGAGGGGACAGAACAGAACCCTGCAGGACTCCAGATGAGAGATCTTGGTATGATGAAAAATAATCCCCGAGCACCACTCGCTGAGGTTTTCCGGCCAGGAGGGAGGGGAACCAGTCAAGAACCGTACCGCCCACCCCCGCCCAGTCCCGCAGGTGCATCACGAACATCTCATGGTCAATAGTATCAAAAGTAGCCAAGAGATCTAATAGAATCAGCAGGGCCAAACAACCCTGATCTAATTCCCAGCGCAGACCGACTAATGCCGCAAGCACAGTCTCGGTAAAATCCTGACTGTGAGAGATCAAGAAAACCGACACAACCCAGATGCTCCTGCAACTGCCGAACTACTACCCGCTCAATAACCTTCCCTAAAAAGGGAAGGTTAGAGACTGGCTGATAACTGGCAAGGGAGTCAGCATCAAGTGATGGTTTCTTGAGCAGGGGCTGAACCACTGCCTCCTTAAGTCAGCCTGGCACCCTGCCCTCCCTAAGGAAGGCACTGACCACCTGATCCCACAAACATGGACAAGGCGGGGCTTCCATAACCTCAAATTGCACCACTGCAGGAAATGTGGCATCAAAACAGTGGTGAATCTGAGTGATTTTATCTGCAAAATAATCCGCAAACAACTCACAGCGGGCACTAGATGACTCCACTCCAAGGTGGAGGGAGGCCGGACTCACCAGCCCCCGCACCACCCGGAATAGCTCCCCTGGACGGAATTTAATGAATGCTATGAGTGCAGCAAAAAATTCCTTCTTTGGTGCCCGCATAGCCATGGCATAGGCTCGTAAACTCATTCTATGTTGCAACCTGTCAGCTTCAGTACGTGACTGGTGTCACCGTCAATCCCAATAACATGGAGGTGATGCTGGTGGGTAAGGCGGTGGGGGTAATGGCCCCCCATCATTGATGGGGTCTGCCCTCTGCTGGTTCCTCAGGTATGGAGTCTGGGGGTGCTCCTTGACTCGCCGCTCCACTTGGATGCACAGGTGGAGTCTGTAGCAAGGAGTGCCTTTTGCCAATTACATCTGGTGCATCAGCTTCAGCTGTATGTCTCGGACTCTGACCTGGCCACTGTCATCCATGCTTTCATCACCTCTAGGCCTGACTACTATAACACGCTGTACGTGAGGCTACCCATGAAGATGGTTCGGAGACTGCAGCTGGTGCAGAATGCGGCGGCCCGTCTCCTGGTGGGACTGGGCTGCCGGGAACATATTACACCAGTTCTTCGGTCTCTGCACTGACTGCCTATAGTCTTCCGGGCCAGATTCAAGGTGTTGGTGCTTGCCTATAATGCCCTAAATGGCCTTGGTCCAACCTATTTGTGGGACCGCCTCACCCCCTGAGTCCTGGATGGCCCCCGCAGTCATCGGGGGTGCTCTCCTCAAGGTCCCCCAAGTCTGCCGAGTGGCCACAATGGGAAGGGCCTTTTCAGTGGCTGGTCCACGGCTCTGGATCTCCTCTCCGCATCAGCCTATATTAGGATTGCTGGGCTTCCTTCTTTTTGGACCTGGTTCAAAAAGGGTTCACTGTTTTCCATATCATGTCCATACCCAGCCTGTGAGGGGTGAATCCTGTGTGGTCGGGGTGGATCAAGTCCCCTCTAATAGCTTCTAGTCTGTTAGCGAATGTTTTTGTGAATATCTTGTAATTAGGGGTGAATATCTTGTAATTAGGGGTGGGACTCTGGCCAAATGATCAGTTTTGATTGTTTCGGTATTGACGCCCTATGTATCGGATTGGTATCAGTATTGGAATTATCCGTTTTGAATCTTTTCCCCATTGACTTTAATGGGAAAGAGAACCTGCGACTCCGAGACACAGGGGAGCCAATACAGAAAAACAACAGCCAGGCATTCCCCCAACCCTGCTCTTGGCCTCAGAGGGTGGGGGTGGGGATCCATTACTCCCAATACCCCCAAACACCCCCCGCCGGGGCCTGGCTTTACTCCCGTCCCCACCTCCAACCCCTGGGGCCTCTGTAAACTTACCATTGTTGGTCCGGGGGGTGGGGGTCAGGGTCACCGGCTGAGCTGCCGACTCCTCTGTCGGCAAACGGACCTCCTCCACTGCTGGCAGGAGCTGGCTCTGTTGCCAGGCCTGGCCGTGGAGCCGGCTCCCGCCGGCAGCGAAGCCAGCTCCTCTGCCAGGCAGCAGGGCCTTCTCTGTCTTCTTCTCTCATCTTCTGTTCTTTTCCAGGTCGCCGGTCCGGAGCTCCGATAAATGTTGCCTTGGCCCGATCTATCTGCGGGACCGCCTCACCACCCTGAGTCCTTGATCAGCCCCTTCGGTCATCGGGGGTGCTCTCCTAGACGTCCCCCGAGACTGCTGGGGGGTCACGATGGGGAGGGCCTTCTTGGTGGCTGCTCCATGGCTGTAGAACTCCTTGCTGGTGGAGGTTCGTTTGGCCCTGGATCTCCCCTCTTTCCAACGTTGTTTTAAGATGTGGCTGGTCTGCCTGGCTGTTGTTGGGGAGAATGGTTAGGGTGAGAGGAATGGGTTAGGGTGGGGGTGGTTAGGGATATTTTAAATTCCTCCTTGTTTTTGAGTGTTTTAAATGTTTTTACTGTTGATTTGTAAGCCGCCCAGAGCTGCCTGTGGCAGGATGGGCAGGGTAAGAAAAATTTTAAATAAATAAATAAACCTACGCTGGGAATTCGATCAGGGTCGTTCAGCCCTGCTGATTTTATTAGATCTGTCGGCTGCTTTTGATACCGTTGACCATGAGATGTTGGTGATGCGCCTGCGGGACCATGCGAGGGTGGGCATCACGGTTCTTGACTGGTTCCACTCCTTCCTGATCGGAAGAACTCAGCAAGTGATGCTCAGGGATTATTTTTCATCATACAGAGACCTCTTGTGTGGAGTCCCACAGGGTTCTGTTCTATCCCCTCTCCTGTTCAACGTGTATATGCAGCCTCTTGGCAAGGTTGTCAGGAGGTTTGGCGTGCGGTGTCATCAGTATACGGTGTCATCAGTTCTTCAGTATGCTGTTGACACCCAGCTTTACCTCTCCTTTTCATCAGACGCAAGCCCGGCAGTTTGGGTGCTTACCGGGTATCTGGCAGCTGTGGGGGATTGGATGAGGGCAAATCAACTGAAGCTGAATCCCGACAAGACGGAGGTGATGCTAGTGGGTAAGGCAGTGGGGGTGATGGCCCCCATCATTGATGGGGTCTGTCTTCCACTGGTTCCCCAGGTACAAGTCTGGGGGCGTTCCTTGATTCGCACCTCCACCTGGATGCCCAGGTGGAGGCGGTGGCAAGGACTGCCTTTCGCCAATTACATCTGGTGCGTCGGCTTTGGCCGTATGTTTCAGAATCTGACCTGACCACTGTCATCCATGCTTTCATCACCCCTAGGTTAGACTACTATAACACTCTATGTGGGGCTACCAATGGTGATGGTTTGGAGACTGCAGTTGGTGCAAAATGCAGCGGCCCGTCTCCTGGTGGGACTGGGCTGCCAGGAACATACTACACTGGTTCTTCAGTCACTGCACTGGCTGTCTATAGTCTTCCGGGTCCAATTCAAGGTGTTGGGGCTTGCCTATAAAGCCCTAAATGGCCTTGGCCCAACCTACCTGCGGGACTGCCTCACCTCTTGAGTCCTGGATCGGTCCCTGCAGTCATCGGGAGGTGCTCTCCTCGAGGTCCCACAAGTCTTCCAGGGGGCCACGATGGGGAGGACTTTCTCGGTGGCTGCTCCATGGCTGTGGAACTTCCTGCTGTTAGAGGCCTGTTTGGCCCTGGATCTCCCCTCTTTTCGACATAGTGTCTCGGGGGTAGGGGGAACAAGAGGGAACAAACAAGGAATCGAGCACGCACTCTGGTCTTAAGGCTTGCGAAGCGACTCTTGGGGGGAAACAGCCCATCAGGATAGTGAGTTGGCCCATAGACTCCACAGGAATCAGGCCACTATCATCATTGGGCGCAGAGCCAAGTAAGACTGGAGGTAACCTCACGCTCTCTCTCTGTCTCGCATGGTGCATGGAGTCTTAGGGAGGTCGTGAGTTGAGGATGGGGGAGAAAGGGGGGCAAGGGTCCGAAGGGAAGGAAGGGGAAGGACATACACTGCAGAGATGGGGGGGAAGGGAGGTTAGGAACCAGGGAATGGGGGGGGGCGGAGAATCGTGAACGCACACACTCTCCTATCACTCACCAAGCAAACAGTACAAAGGGCAATGGGAAGGGGAAAGGTCCACTTGGGTGACAGGAATAGTACCAAGTCAAACAAGAAACACAATACTTCAAAACACCAAAAACCACACTTAGCTTTCTCATGGGGCTAGTCTCTCAGGAGCTCTGATCACCAGCACTCAGCTACAGCTGGTGCTGGCTTTTATGTCTCCAGCCCCACTCCCCTGCTTAGCCTGGAGCCACGCTGAAAGTCTCTGGGGCTCTGGACTTCCTGCTGCGTTACAATGGAGAACTGAAAAACCCATATCACAGCTGTAACACGTGACAAGCTCCAGGAAATACAAAGATAGATAAAGGATGGGTATTGAGGACTCTTGCCAGACAGCCCTGTTGAGATGTAGACTGACTTCCATGTTTGCCTGGGTTGCCTACGTGACCGACTCCACGATTCCCCAAAGGCGGGAACAGACACAAAGAAGGGGAAAGACTATTTAAAGTGGCCAGTGAGTCACCTAGAGGCTCTTCTATCCTAAAGCCATCTTGAGAGCTGATCTACATGTGAAAAGTCTGGCAGCAGCAGGCTGAAGAAACATGAGCAGAGAGACATGATTTTGCTCTTTACCAACTAAGAAGCCAGTGCCCAGTCATTCTACCTTCATGACTGAGGAACAAGAAACTTATGGACCTTTATAGGATAAGATGCCTATTTAGGAACTCAAACAGTATAGATCAGGAATGCGTTATGCTTACTACTGGAGGGAAAACCGGTAAATCCGGTATCCGATAATGCCGGTACCGGGCGTACCGGCATTATCGGATTCGACCCGGTAATCCGGTCCGGGTACCGGATTCCGGGGTACCGGATTTTTTTTACATTGCAGCCATTTAAAAATGGCTGCAATGTAAAAACTTAAAGCCCCAGCAAAAAAGTTTAAAAAAAACAAACCCTCCCCGAGTCCAGGCTGCGCGGGTGGAAGGGGGGACACCCCCCACCCACCCTGCCCAGCCTGGATTTTTGTTTAAAAAAAGACCCAGAGGCGAGCCCACCCCCCAGCACCAGCGGCCGCGGCGTCCCCGCAGCC
>QEPC01004314.1:595302-618866 GCA_003113815.1 Sphenodon punctatus | reverse complement strand
TTACCTTTGATTTCTAGTAACCACTCTGTATCAACTATCTTGCTTATGTAATCAATAAACTTACTTCTTATCTTTATGAAGAAGTGTCTGTGTCTAACATTGGAACACAAGTGAGCTACAAGAGTCCTCAAGCTCTTGCGAACCCAGAGAGTAAAAAGTCTGTAAATGGGAAGGATCGGGCCCTTGAGTGACAAAGGAGTTTCCCTGAGGCAGACTTGAATTAGCTAGAGAGAGAAACTGATTCAAGAGAGCTGTGCGCAAGGGAAACTGAGTCACTCAAGCCCGGTAAAGTGGGGTGTGTGGACCCTCCAACCCGTGACACTGATCACCAGCACTCAGCTACAGCTGGTGCTGGCTTGTATGTCTCCAGCCCCACCCCCCTGCTTAGCCTGGAGCCACGCTGAAAGTCTCTGCGGCTCTGGGCTTCCTGCTGCGTCCTCTGGGCCCCGCCCCCGGGACGCTACGGGGGCGGTGGTTTCTTTAGGGGTTGCCTTGGCAACCCGCTCTGGCTGCGCCACTCTGCCGATTGTTGGCGCGGTTTTTTGTAATCCCCGGGCACTCCCTGGCTCCTGGGGAGTGCCCGGCCCCCCGGTTGCTCCCTCAAGGGAGTTCCCTGAGGTCCCCCCCGCTGGTCAGGCATGGGGGGAGCAAGGCAGTGTCTCGCAGGAGCCCCCGGACACAGCGCTGGCGGAGGCGGCCCCGTCCTTGGCCCCTGACACGTAGTTGTAAAACCTGGCTGTTCTGCCTGGCCTTTGGTGGGAAGGATGGGTAGGGTGGGTGTGGGTGTGGGGGAAATGGGTTAGGGTGGTGAGGGACATTTTAATCTTCCTTAGCTTATTGTTATTTTATTGTGTTATAACTGTAAGCTGCCCCAAGCTGCCTGTGGCAGGAGGGGTGGGGTAGGAAAATGTTTAAAATAAATAAATTATGGTTATATACACAGTAAGACCCCTGAATATCAAACCAAGTCTGACAGGAACCAAATGGCCCTGTCTGGTTCAGTTCAGTTAGGGAGCCCTCCCAGCCCAAGACCCTCAGACTTGGGTCAGGCTCCTCAGGGCGAGAGGCCCCACTCCCTAGAGTACCATGTTGTCAATAATCTGGGGGCAGGGCTACATCAGATAAGTAGAGACTAAGTGTTCCCCCACCCCCTTTCCTAACGTGCCTCTGGCCCTGTGGAGCACTGTGATATCACAGCAGCTGGGGGCACAACCATCCCATTTACATCTGGCTCAGGAGTGGAAGAGCCAACTGCATCAGGTTCAAGATCAGACTCAGACCAGCCCCAACAAATTGTTGGGCTTATTATTTATTTACGCAAATATAGACATGCAAAGAATTTTTCATAAATATACATTAATTAACCTATCTGCCCAATATTAATTTCAAGGTATAGTCAGTATGATGGGCTTAAGGGTTTCTGAACAAGTCCAAGTTAATATGTGGTGGCATATGAGCTCAACAGCAGTGCAGGAAACAAAATAAACATGGTGAAAGCATAGGGCTCCTGTTGGCGTTTAAACATGACAAATTTCATGACTCCTCTTCGATCAGGGCCATGAGGCTCTTCCATGCCCATTCAGAGTAATTACCATGACATTTAACAAGTGACACAGTAACAAGTCATAGAGATTACAAAAATTCATATTCCATATTAACCCATTCATTCCACAATTGAAGCATTTCTGCAATAATAATGGCAGGTCCTCTTAAAAGACACCCAATTGAATTAGGAAGTTTTATATATATCAAAATATCTTTTCCTTTAAACCTAGGCAGTTGTTAAAAATATACCCCTAAGCATTGGCCAATAGTCACATTTTTAGCTGAATATGTAATTATGGGAAGTCAGTTGCCTAGGTATCTTTGTCCAGGGAATTATGATTGCCAGCACTTCTCCCAGCTCAGCCTACAGACATTTTTATCCAGACTGAGTTTCAGCCACTTTACCATCATTCAAGGCCCACATTGACCTTTTGGGGGACATGCTTTTTGTCCAGATTAGAGATGCATCCAGATACGGAAAGAACATAGAGACATGTTCAGAATTTTTAAAATCCAATTATGGGGGTTTAAACAACTCTTGAAAAATATATTAAATGCATTAACCAACACTTTGCTAACTAGCAAAACATGAGCTATATGACCGTCCACCTGCTTCAAAATAGCTCTTAGCTCAGATACAAATTCCTTTCACTTAATGCAACTTGTGTCAGTTTTAAAGGTTAACCCCACTATGCAACAAATGGAGGATTACATTATATAAAATATGTTACCCTCATGGTGGACAGAGCCAGCTGAATTTTTTTAAAAACCATGATAGGTGCTCACAGTTAGCCATGTTTTAACATACCTGGGGTCATATTCTTATAAGAAAGTTACCCTCATGGAAGGAACTATCCTTTAATGAAGTAACTGCACAACATTCACAAAAAGATCTAGATACGTTCAGGGTAGTTTGGCTGGGTAAGCTCTCTCTGTTCAAATCAGAGGTAAGTTCCTCCTACATTCTAGATAGAGCCATCCCAGAATGCAGGAATCCATATGCAGTCTAAGGTAATTTACAGGAATCCATATGCAGTCTAAGGTGTTTTCAAATGAGCACAGCTAGGGGGGTGGAGGTCAGCGTCCGCTCACACATGTGGAGTGGGGAGGGTTTCTAACAAGCAGCTCAAAGGTGGCCACTGCAGCCACACAGGCAGCCTCCACACATGCATGCCACCAGGGATCAGCCCCCAAACTTACACAGGCATCCATTACCCCTTTAAGAGCTCCCAGTAGGGCTGGGGGTGGAATGGGGAGGCAGCGGGGACACAAACCTGTCTACTGGCATGGGTGAGCACCCCAGTTCAAATGGGCCAGAGATACATGGGCGCCATTTTTCCTTTTCCCATGCAGTGCAATCTGGCCTTTCCTCCAGTACGCTGCGAGTGACCGTGGGTGCTATGTGGGTCACGGGAGCATGCCTCCACCCACTCCATCTTCAAACAAGCAGTCAGGTTGGTGGGTGATGGGTAGACATGTGTGATACCATCTTGTTTAAAAACACCTTGCAACAAAGCACAGTGGGATAATAATTCACCTCCCTTGCATGACACGTGGACACTTCAGAACCCAAGAGTGTTTTTGTTCTCCATGCCTGTAGCAACAGCATAAAAAAGCAATTCACTGAAATCCCATCACATAGCAGTCCCCACTGCTCTGCCTGTAGCAGCCACAGTTTCCCCGTTTTCTGCAGAGAGCTACGAGTCAAGGCCATAATTATAAACAGGTGTAGGTGCTGCTACTGCTATCCAAGGGGGGGGGGGGGGACACACCATATATGAGGAATGTGTGCATAGGTGAGAGGATGGGGACTACTTCCCTCCCAGCACACTTTGAAAGACAGTACAAGCTTTGAAGACAACAGAGAAGTTGGGTGTGGGGTGCACTCAGGAAGAGGAGGGCCCAGATCCTGAATTTGTGCCATAGACCTGTCCCCTATCTTTGTGTACATGCCCTCATCTCTGCTCCCTTAGCGTGAGCTTAGCCTTTCAGTATTTGGAGACAGGAACTGGATCCAGGGCCCAGATCCATGAACTTGAAAGGGGTAAAATAAAAACTAGCCACAGCCACATTTGGACCCTGGCCCAGGCCTGAGGTTCCCCACCCCTGGTATAGGCAAATGGGGTAATTAGTACCTACTGAAGACTTACTTGCTAAGTGCTTCAAGATGAGTCCATTCTAACCTACTACACTTCTACCCCTGGTCTGGTTGCTGCCAGTGGACCGCTTCAGAAAAAGATACACATACACAGCTCTGGATGGGCAAAAACCCGAACGTGCCACGATGCGAAAAATGCGCTGTCTAGCTGGGAATCGGGAAAACAAAGTGAGTCGGGTCCACGTCTTGTCCACACAAGTAGTTTGCTGGGCTAGCTCGTTACTCCGCATAGAGCCGCTAGGGAAATCCAGGTTACCCCAGCGCAGTCTCCCCGGGGCTGGAGCAGCTTTGCCCTGCACTGTTTGCTCGCTTGCCAGCCTGACCCCCACGGGGCGGGGCGGGGCGGAGCAGGCCCGGGATGAGGCGAAGCGCTGGAGGAACGGACACCGAGTAGGCAGCGTCTACCACTACAAGACTTCCGCCCGCCCGGCTAAGTGAAGAAGAAAGTAGGACCCGAATGTCGCGGGGAAGCCACTCACCGGCGCGGCTTCCTCCATACGGCCCGGGCGCTGGGAAGCCGAACCCGGGCTGGGCGCAAGGAACCGGGGGAGGTGCTACGGAAGTCATGGCAACGGGGCCTTCTAGTCTGGTGAGCCGGGAGCCATGGCAACGGTGTTAACGGCCTTGCCCTACCGCTGTCGCCATCGCTCAACCCCGCCCCCTCATCTCAGCTCCCCCTGGGACATTTGATACCCCATGTTGAGGTGGGTTAATCACCACCAGCATGGGCTAGGCTGCACAAAGCCAGCAGAATACATAGCACTGACTTTATTGTGCACCTTAACAGGTGATTTCCTAATAGGCGGCTCATGTGGGGGGAACAAGCCGGGCAACTCCACGCCCCCCCCCCCGAAACCTTACAGAACCACCTATAGAATCCTTGCCCAGCCCCCATTCATGTGCCCCACCCCCCATTATTGACAGTTAACAGTTTCCTCATAACTTGTGAAACTCGTTGCCAGAGAATATTAAAACCAATAGTGCAACTGGCTTTCAAAAAGGATTGAATGATGTCTTAGAAGGAAGGTGTATGGTTATTAGTCAAGTTGGTCAGGGAACTTAACCTCTGACTATCAGGAGCTTGGAGTAAACAGCAGGGAATGGAAGTGTCAGTACCACTTTGGGCTGGATGGATGATGATGTTGGGCTAGGTGGATCACTGGTCTGATCCAGAATGGCACTTAGGTTCTTATATCAATCAATAAACTTTATTTGCTTAGTCAGAGGCCATCATAAACCACAAAACACAAATTATACAAATTATTCAAAGTTATAAAAAGACAAGGTTCTTATATCAGGAATACCCTCTTGTAATAAGTGTCATAGGGCACTTAACCCTAAATTTTTAAAAAGAATCATTAATTTTTGCACTAGAATCATAGAGTTGGAAGGGATCTCAAGGGTCATCTAATCCGATAATTTAGACCTTATGCTACAGGGGGAAGCATTAGAGATGTGGCAATCTCCAGCTGGGAAGGACATCAGGATGGGTAAAACAATAACCACGATTGTTATCTAGTTGGTGGGGAGTCACTGCTGCCTTTTGTCACTGAAGCAAAAAATAATGATTCTCTTTTGATCCAAAGAGATAACAGTCAGTAGAAACAACTGTGGAGCTGAGGTTCTTATATTTCTCTGTCTCAAGTTTTAAACTTTTTTACTGCATGTATCAACTATAGCAAGTCTGAAGATAACCACAAAAATAAAACTAGTATCAGAGAATCAAAATTACCAATACAACGAATATCCTCACACCTTGTCCCTCCCTCCAAGCAAATGACCAAAAAAAGGTCAGTTTCCTTAGGCACCATCTGTTGGCAGCACCTACAAGACAGAGGCATAGCTAGGTTGGAATGGGCCATGGTGCAGAAGATGGAATGCCCCTAACACACACACATATGCTAAGCCCTTGCCCAGCAGCAGGGGATGTACCTGCACCAAGACACATGCCCCCCCCTCCCAGTTTTGTGGACCCCAGTGCTGCACCACCTGTCCTTATTATAGGTATAGGAGATGCTTATTTTCCATGCAAAAAAACTTTGGTTCAAGAAATAGCTATGGTGAATTGTAGATATGTACCCATTCAGCAACCTTAGATTTAAATGCTGCAAAGTCAGGAAATTATTAATGAAGGCAATTTCTTAACTGAAACAAAATTACATTCCTTTCCACAACAACTTAGAACCACCTCAGTTTTGTGGATTTTATTTTTAGAAATTGAAAGCCTCGATATAATGGCCTTAACTCATGCTCCATGTTGCACATAAATATCATGAGATGCTCTTTGTAGTTTTGTTTTTGAATACTTCATCAAGTAATGAAAAGTGAGGAAAAATGTAAAGATAATTATAAGCCTGGTGGATATGACAACATTAACTCATTCTCTATGTTACACGTAAATCTCTTAAGATGTAATTATATATTGAGTTTAGTGTGTTTTGTTGTATTTTATAAATATTGGCATTGAGATGTTTGATGTGTAGCAGGGAGCGTGAGTTAAGGCTGTCATATCTAAACTGTAAGTCAATTTAGCTTAACATCTGTATTGTAAAATACAAAAAAGGTTTTTTGCTTTTCCTTTTCTCCTTTTTAGTAATTCTAATTAGTGTATGTCATATGTTCTGTGGAATGTTCAGTTTCAGTTTAATTGTGTCCAGCAATTTGCTGTAACAACTGAGATAATACAGCCACATAGGCCAATACATACAAATAATCCATAAAATAGCATAATAAGTCATAAACAGTATAAATAGCATCAATTTAATACAATCAAAAGATAAAATAGCAGTGCCCCTCAAAAAGAAAAAGGGGAAACACATAAACCATTCCATTAAAGGGCAAATTTCGAGCGATATTACAGCTTGATATCTTAACTAACTGAGCATTATCCGAAGGAGAAATAAAGAAGGCTGGGTGCATTACCCATTAATCTCATTAGTTACTTTCCAGGTTCTTTCCACTCATTTAAGAAAGCAGGCAACAGCCTTGGTCCTGGCCAAATCTGTTGCCTCCAAAAGGTGTTAACTTCCCCTCCAGTGAAGACAGGGAATCCGAAATAAAGGTATTATCCAGCTCTCTCTGAGTTCTGCGTATCTTGGGCAATGGAACAGGACATGACATAAGGTTTCAGGTTCCCGCATAACACAGCTACATAATCTATCCTGGTAAGGGGTGCGATCTCTTCTCCCCTTAACAACAGCTGTTTCCAAAAGATTAAATTGGAGGAGAGTAACCAATCTCAGATTAGGGTCTTGCAATTGCAATAAGTAATGCTCCAAGACACAGCTAAATTTAACTTTTGCGTAAAGGGGTGCAATTTTAGAAGCCATAATAGCTTGCAGGTCAGAGCTCTCAGCAGAATTTCTGACTTTCTGCTCAAGTTCTTCCCTATCTATGGCGCACTCCAGAGTATTCATACCATAAAAGGGGAGGGAAAGGCTATCAGCCAGGCTCCGAATGGCCCTCCACCATCTGTATTGCGTGTGCTGTATTGCGTGCCATCCCTTGGTGTGCTCTTTCCTCTAAGAAGCACTGGAGCACCAAAGCATATGTTCTGTGAGACAGGAATGTGTTTTTCCAATATGTATCTCTTGACAATTATTATTTGAATAATAAGTACTTTTATGAACATATTCTAGCAAACAAACAAACCAGTTTAGCTGTATGATATAGCTAACTATAGTATAGTGGCACCATATGCTAATGTCAAATTTATTACTGAGATTAAATATAGCATGAAAAATATTTTCAAATATTCAACACAGTTAAGTACATTTCAGAATTTTGCCACCATATGTTTGTTACATGCATTGTTTAGGCGGGTTCTAAATACTAAATATTGAACGGTTACATAATTATGTAGTTAATACAAATTAGTTAACTTGAGTTATTTATTAAATGAATTAAGGTGGTATCTGAGCTGTGAAAAGAAACATTGTTTTGTTTGTTAGGAAATAACCTTAACTCATAATTTCCCAGCTTTGTAGCATTTAAATCTAAGGTTATTGAATGGGTACATATTGACAAATCTCAAGGCTTAACTATTTCTTGAACCAAAGTTTTTTTGCAAAGAAAACTGATTTTTGTTTTTGAAAGGGGAATAAGGAATAACATAGTGTTGAAAAAAAAAAATAATACAAAGATATGTACATTTTAAATATATATAATGAATGGTTTTAAAGGTAGGCTTTTTAATGTTTCTCCTGAGGAAGAATACCAAAATAATAATAATAACAATTTGGGGAAAGAGGAACATTTACAACAATTGGAAATTTGGAAATTGGAAATTTAATCTCAAGAGAAAATGCCTTTTTTTTTATAGTTTAGTCTAACATCTGCAATTTAATGTCTCCCTCCTGATCACCCAGTCTCTGTCCCAGAAAACCCGGGCCAGAAGTCCCAACTCCCAGCCTCCCTGTTCTAACTCACTACCCCTATTCCCTTGCAAGAGAACCCAGTTCCCCTGCTCTAATTCATTAGCCCTGATTCCCCTTCCAGAAAACCCAGGAGTCCCAGCTAAATTGTCTCTTTGGGGGAGAGGGGCAGGTTTTTAAATTAATTAGCAGTTTGTGGCTGTGTTAGGGTGAAAACAGACATGACACTAACCACCCTTTAACCACCCTTGGTGGTTATTAATGCATGTTGCAGGGCTGTATTGGTGCCCTATGCAGCCCTGAAACATGCATAAATGACCACCAAGGGTGGTTAAAGGGTGGTTAGAGTCATGTCTGTTTTCACCCTTAGTTATAATTACAGAAAACCTTGGACTCCCTGCTTCCAGCCCCCTCTGCTCTAACCCACTGGGTTAGCTGAGACTCCTGGGTTTTCTGGAAGGGGAATCAGGGCTAATGAATTAGAGCAGGGGGACTGGGTTCTCTTGCAAGGGCATAGGGGTAGTGAGTTAGAGCAGGGCAGCTCGGAGCTGGGACTTCTTGGTTTTCAGAGTTACCTTAGGTTATAGGTTGCCCTGTGGTAAGACCAGCCCTGGCTGCATGGGAAGCAAGCTGAGAGCTGGTGGGAGGTTTCTTTTTTCAGGTTGAAAGCGGGTTTGGTGGGTGTTCTACATAGTCCAGGTGCGTAGAGGGATTGTGGAGTATATATTTATTTATTTTATACCAAAATTTCTACCCCGCCCCTTCCTGCCTCTGGCAGCTCAGGCCGGCTTACAATAAAAACAACAGCAACATAAGTATAAACAACAATAATAATGGATATAAAATCAATATAAAAAAGGTCACAGATTTCAAATTAAACCCCTCCCATTACCCAGAAGGAGGCAAGATCCAGGGACAGATGGACGGACCCCCACTGGGAGAGAGTTCCACAGCCGCAGTGCTATGACTGAGAACACCCTCTCCAATGTTATCCCTCGTTGAACATAGGGGACTTCAAGAAGGTCACCCCAGGCAGACCGCAGGGGCCAATCCAGAACCAGGGGGGTGAAGTGGTCCAGGCCGTTTAGGGCTTTATAGGTTAGGATCATCACCCTGAATCGGGCCCAGAAGACTATCAGCAGCCAGTGCAACGTGCGAAACACAGGTGTTATATGCTCATGGTGTCCCACCCCCATAAGGAGGCGGGCTGCCACATCCTGCACCAGCTTCAGTCTCCAAACCATCATCAAGGGTAGCTCCACGTAGAGTGCGTTACAATAGTCCAGTCTTGAGGTGATGAAGGCATGGATGATGGTAGCAAGGTCGGAGTCCAAAATGTGTGGCCGAAGTTGCTGTACCAGATGTAATTGGCAAAAGGAACTCCTTGCCACAGCTGCCACCTGAACATCCAGATGGAGCTGTGATTTGAGGAGCACTCCCAGACTCTGAACCTGAGGAACTAGGAAGGGACAAACCCCTTCAATGAAACCACACCCTCGGCCCTCCCCACCAGCATCACCTCCGTCTTGTCAGGATTCAGCTTCAGACAGCTCATCCTCATCCAATCCCCCACAGCTGCCAAATGTCAGGTAAGCATTAAGACTGCCAGGCCTGGGTCCGCTGAAAACAAGAGGTACAATTGGGTATCATCAGCGTACTGATGACACTGAACACCAAACCCTCTCACAACCTCTCCCAGGGGCTGCATGTACACATTGAACAAGAGAGGGGACAGAAGGAATCCTTGCAAGACACCACACATGAGCCCTCGGGGAAATGACAAACACTCCTTGAGTACCACACGCTGAGTCCTTCCAGGAGCGGTACCATTCAAGAACGATTCCACCCACCCCAGCATGGTCCCACAGGCAAGTCACTAGCATCTCGTGGTCAACGGTATCAAATGTAGCCGACAGATCTAACAGGACCAAAAGGGTTGAGCAACCCCAGTCAAGCTCATGGCAGAGGTTGTCGACCGAGGTCACAAATGCAGTCTCCATGCCATAGCCCAGACGAAAGCCAGACTATGAGGGATCTAGAAAACTGACCCGATCAAGATGTGCCTGGAGCTGCTGAGCCACCACCTGTTCAATAACCTTCTGTCTTTTGAATCCTCTTCCCCAGTAGAAGCACAGAGAATCTACTCTTTTATTTTATTTTGTTTTTTACTTAAAAGGTTTTTGATCCATACTGGAGGAAAAATTGGGGCTTGAACAAATGCCAATCAGCTAGCACCTCTCAGACAACTGAGGTAACCAGATGGGAAACAAATCAACCTGACTCCACTTTCATCTAAAGCCAAAAGCCTGCTTGAAGTGCTCTGCCTCTTTTGGGGCCACATTCCGACAAACAGAGGTAAGAACATAAAGGGGAGCTGCCCTGAGAGTGTGGCTGTATTGGAAAGGGGGGTGGGGGGTTGGCTCCCTGTTGGCCAAGACCCTGGGAATCCAACCCACCTGTGACCACTCTGCTGTCCCTCCTCCAGGTAAGAACATAAAGGGGAGCTGCCCTGAGGGCAGCGGCCAAAGGGTGCTGCCAAAGGGCAATAGCTTGGAGTGTGTCTTCGCCTCTCCCTCCCCACCCCCCCGTCCTGGTTGGGAGCAGGGGGGATGAAGATACGTGACTGAAGGGGGTGTGTTATTTTTATTATTATTGTGCAGGGAATTGTGAGGGAGGCAAATTTGGGTAGTGGGTGGGGGGGGGTTGGTGTGTGTGTGTGTGTGTGTGTGTGTGTGTGTGTGTGTGTGTGTGAGGGTTAGCAGCCTCCCTCTGGTGGCNAGGAGAGGGAGGTGGGGGGAGGTTGGAGGGGAACCTCTGGTGTGAGCAGGGGTGACCCTCTGGGGGGGAGCATGTTGCCCGCCAGTGGCAGAGGTGGGCAGGGGGGGATGGGGGGTGGGTCCCTCTCACCGGCCTGTCAGGGCAGCCTATGAAGGATGGGTGTCTAACGAGGTTCTCTAAGGATGGGATGGCTTCCACAGCTATTGGGGTTGTTACGGGTCGGGGGAGATATGGTCCAAAGGGGAAGAGTGTTCCAGCATTGAGGAGGGAGCGGTGACTTGTGCCCATTCCCCTTTCAACCTCCCATGTGGGTAGGTTGTGGGTCAAGGCCCAGGAGACCCCAGGCCTTGGTTTGGTGCTGCTCAACATGAGGTCGGTTGTCAATAAGTCATCTACCATCAGGGAGTTAATCCCTGAGTGGGACGCCAACCTCGTGTGTATTACAGAGACCTGGCTGGACAATGAATTGGGCCCTATTTTGGCCTATCTTGTTCCAGTTGGGTTCTCTGTGCAGCATCAACCTCGACTGGAGGGACGGGGGTGGGGTGGGGTGTAGCCATTGTTACTAAGGATGCATTGTCCTTTAGGAGATATCTGGTGCAGGCTCCACCAGGTGTTGAGTGTCTCCATCTTGTGTTGGATTTGGCTGCGGACAGATTAGGAGTGATGCTGGTGTACTGTGCACCCAATTGCCCGGCGGCATCCCTACATGCTGTTGCTGATCTGGTGTCAGATGTGATCTTCCGGACCCCTAGGTTAGTGGTCCGGGGGGATTTTGACATCCACACTGACACTGAACTTGGAGGAGCGAGGCATGAGTTCATGGCCTCCATGACAACCACAGGCCTGTCCCAAATCATCTGTGGCCCCACACTTGAGGAGGGACATACACTGGATTTGGTTTTCTGCACTGGCCTTGAGGCGGGGGGTCAG
Source organism: Sphenodon punctatus (assembly GCA_003113815.1). Taxonomy (NCBI): domain Eukaryota; kingdom Metazoa; phylum Chordata; class Lepidosauria; order Sphenodontia; family Sphenodontidae; genus Sphenodon; species Sphenodon punctatus. The sequence goes on along the minus strand of QEPC01004314.1, from coordinate 607,079 downwards.
TTAGTAGAAGTTAGGGCGGTGGAGCCCTTGTCATGGTCTGACCATTACCTCCTTAAGGCATGTGTCCTGGTGCATGTCAGCCCCCAATGGGGTGCAGGAACTATTAGATCAGTCCACCCCCAGAGACTTATGGACCCAGATCAGTTCCAGAATGCTCTGGGGGAGTTTCCCCTGGACCTTGACACCCGCTCTGTCGATGATCTCGTAGCCTTCTGGAACACCTTGTTGGCTGAGACCATTGACAGAGTGGCTCCCAGGCGTCCACTGCCCTCCCAAGTCTCCCGCAGGTCTCCTTGGTTTACTGAGGGCCTGCAGTGCTTGAAGTGGGAGAGCAGGCGGTTAGAGCGACGGTGGCACAGGACTCGCGGCGAGTATGATCAGTCGCAACATAAGAGCAGTTTAAAGGTCTATGCTGTGGCCGTGCAGGCAGCAAAGAAGCAGTTCTTTGCTGCCCTCATTGCATCTGCAAAGCCACGTCCAGCGGAGCTTTTCCGGGTGGTGAAGGGCTTGGTCAGTCCTGCCTGCCTCCACCTGGACCTGGAGCAATCCAGTGACTGCTGTGACCAGCTTACTGAGTACTTTGTAGATAAGATCGCTCACATTCGCCACGATTTCGGTACCACAGTTATTGCAGAGGATCATTTTGGGGCTATGGATGCCCCGTCCTGTCCTGTTTTGTGGGATCAGTTTCAGATGGTGTCGCCTGCTGATGTGGAGTCCTTGTTTGGGATCTGTTCGTGCCACCACTTGTGAACAAGATCCATGCCCATCCTGGATGGTGAAAGCCAGCCAGGAGACCTTACGGCCGTTGCTGGCTGGGGTGGTCAATGCCTCCCTCAGGGAGGGCAGGGTGCCTGACTGCCTGAAAGAGGCTCTGGTTGGGCCACTGCTCAAGAAACCATCTCTTGACGCTGATGCTCCTGCCAGTTATTGGCCGGTCTCTAACCTCCCCTTTTTAGGGAAGGTTATTGAGCAGGCTGTGGCATGGCAGCTCCAGGAACATCTGGACTGCACCGGTTTCCTTGACCCCTTTCAGTCTGGTTTTCGGCCTGGGTATGGTAGGAGACTGCATTGATGGCCTTGGTTAACGATCTCCGTCTGGCATTGGACCAGGGTCGTCAGACCTTACTGGTCCTGCTAGACCTTTCGGCTGCATTTGACACAGTCGATCATGAGGTGTTGGTGGTCTCCTGAGCATGCTCAAGGACTTAGTCCCTCCCAGCCCTTCTAAGTTTCATGGAGCATACCCAGGGACTTAGTATTTGGAGGGATACCTTAGAGCTGCCCCCCAGCTGCTTGGTTTTGGTTATTTTCCTCCAGTCCTGGAAGCACCAACCTCCTGCTGCTGGTGCTACATGCTTTAAAGGGGCAGTGTTCCGCTTCAGCTGCAGCACCCTGCCTGCCACAGCCCTGATTCTGGATGATGGAGGAGTCCCCCAAGGGGGCTGGAATTGCAGGGCTAGGGGCTCCTTAGGGATGGTGTGTGGGCTCAGGGAAGCCCTTGCAGGAGGAGGATCTACTTCCCCGCTGCTGACAGAAATGCATTACTAACCCCTTTTAGCAGGTGGGAGGACCAGAAGACAGAAAGTGAACTTTTGAATCCTCAGCCCAATACCAATAAAATGTGGTGGTTGGACGGAGGGAGAACTGTGCTGTGGGCTAGGACCAGCAATGATAGCTGCCCTTGGTCTGGACTGTGGACACTGAGGGCAGTCACACGAGAGCCCAGCTGCAACAGGTGCAGAGTGTTAGACTGTGTGCCGAAGGAGAGCGAGCCTAATTGGTGAGGAGGAGACGAGCCCCTCCCAAAGAACTTTAAGCGGCGCCCAGCTCCCGGCGTGCACGTGGCCTTAGGCGCAGGACCGGCGCCGGGGCAGAGTACTGGGAGGCGACTTAAGTCCCTTGCGTCCGGTTGGCCGCAGGGAGTCTGTGGATCCACTGTGGTGGAACGTAAACATTACAGGCAGTCCAACTCTCCATTAGCCCTGAATGACCAGCCTCACCTCAAACAGGCAAGGATTACAGACCTGGTAAGAAGGCCTCAGATTACTGATATGGGGGAAGATGCTTTGGCTGGTAATAAGTGCTATGCCTTGGCTGCATGGGGGGGAGGACCTTGGCTTAGAAAGTCAGGTAGATCATATGGTTGCCACCCCCGATAAAGGGCAAGGGGTGGGTAGGGAGCTTCCAACTAATTCTGTGGGAGGGTCAAGAACAATTGAGGCCGATACAGCGGTTCCAATGTGTAAATTGGAAGATCTTTATCTAAATGTGGTGCAGAAGATTTCTGCACTTCAGGCTGCCGTTGATGAATGGGGAACTGCTTTTAGGCTGTTGAGAGAGTGGGAGTGGGGTGCATTGGGGGAATTGGGCTCTCAGCAAGGTGGGAATCAGCCTACCAAAGTATCTGAGACAACGTATCATCCACACGGGCCAAGGGACCCTAGGGATAGAAATGTCTTACTAGCTGGGAACAGGTATCCAAATTATAAAGCAATGAAGATTGACAAACTGGCTATTTGGATTAAAGCCAGACCATTATGGAATGGAATCGTTCCTAGCTGGGACAGCAAAAGTATGGCTGTTCGAAACCTTTCATTCCTCTCTGGGGAGTTCTTATCTGATGAGGATGTGAGAAAAGTGGTTATGTTAAATCAGAGAAAGAAAGTAACAACTTGTAGGGTATATTTTAATACAAATTCCTGGGTTCTAAAACTTTTTGGATTAAGACGCTCGCTACTGCAGTGGGGGGGTCTCAATAGATAGGGTGGCCTACTATCCAGCACCTCACAGAGTGGGGAAGGATCCCCCAACTGGCAGGGAGACTGGAGCAGCCACAGGATACGAAAGCCCAAGGATGGAAATTGATAGCCACCCTGTGAGGAATACTGACAATAGCTTAGGGTGCCAGAGTAAGACTGGGAAGCAAGATAGGGATCCAGGGTTGGAAGTTAACACCAGTCCACTAATGTTAACTATGAGTGCCGAGTGCACTTCGATCAGCATGGCTGAAGGTCCTCAGAGAGCGGCACCTCCCATGGTTGATCTTGCCGGGAGTCTCTTCCAGATGTGCTTCGACAAATCTGATTCAACGGCCATAGAAAATCAAGTGGTGACAATGTTTGATAAACTAGCCCCAATGGACCAGGATTTGTTCATGGGGAAGTTATTTGCAGTCCAGGATAAAGTCATCTGGAAAGAATGGGACTATGCGACTACCGCGAGTCTAGCTGTGATAAGCCCCGATCTTGTTCATCCACCTATTACGAGAGCTTTGGCCCAGGACAAGTTGGGGGTGCCAGGGGTAAGCGGAATGGCTAATAGTAAGTATTTACAGGTGGCTGCAGAGGAACCTAGTGATTTAATATCAGGGATTGAGAACCTGTGTCGCAGCGAGTGTAGTATACAGGCTTCCCCCCTCGAGTCCGCGAGGATAGTGCACTAGAAGATAGGAGGGTGGGAGTCTACGAGGAAAAGGAGCATGGGGTGGTGGATTTTGGGGATTCGACTCAAAATAATTTAGCTAGTGCAGATGCTGAGCATAGCCCCGTGGCAGGGTCTGGTTTGGTAACAAACTCATTTTGACAGGGAGTGGCCCAGGCCCCTTGCTTAGCAGGGACCCTGCTGAGTTTTATGTCTTGGAACATTCAGGGTGGCAGTGGTTGTTAAATTGGGAGGTTCGTGAATTTCTGGCTCCTTACGGTATCATCTGTTTGCAGGAGACCTGGCTGCTCGATGGAGCTGATCTAAATCTGCCAGGATATCAGTTCTGGCAATTACCGGCAGTCCAAGGAGCAAAATATGGCAGACCCTCAGGGGGACTTCTAACCCTTCTGAGGACAGACGTAAGGTTACTGGGCCAAATTCTCCCAAACGCCCCTGGGTATATTCTTCCGGTATTATTTAAGGCAGATTTGGGTTTTCAATTTCTTCTGATTAATATTTATTTGGCTCCTGCCCATGAGCAGATGGAGGGCTTTTGGGAGCAATTGGAAGATTTTCTAGATATAGTTGTGGATGAGGTTGTGGATAGCCCAGTTATACTTGCTGGAGATTTCAACACTAGAATAGGGAACCAGATAGCCCGCTAGGCTAAAGTGTTGGGGGTTGAGGAGAGGGATGATTTCTTTTATCCCCTGCGAGTAGCTAGGGATAGTGAGCTTAACGCCCGAGGTGCTTCCTTTTTGAAGTTTCTGTATCGGGGCAGGTGGACGGTACTAAACGGTAGATTCCCTGCTGACAGGGAAGGACAGTATACCTTCCTCTCAGCTCAGGGGAGTAGTATCATTGACTACTTCTGTATTCAAGAGGCCTGGGCTGACAGGTGCATGAATTTTGAGGTCCTGATGGAGGGCCTTAGTGATCATTGCCCATTAGGGTTGAAATTTAGGATAGACGTGGCAACTCCAGTGGAAGAGTCCCCAATACAGGGGAGTGAGGATGCTGACTCCATCCCACCACTGATTTGGGGTAGTAGGTCAAGCACCAAAGCACAAGAGATGTTTGTGAGCAGGGAAGCCCTGAAACTTAAGCAGGATCTCTTGGTGTTTAGGGATGGCGACCCCGAGGGGTTTTATGGTTTATTTGCTGGCTTACTTTGTCACTTCAAGGAAGGTGTCCTTTTTAGTAAACAGGATAAGGTGTTCCATCCAACCTGATTTGACAGGGAATGCCAAGGATATAGGAAGGCACTTAGGAAGGCAGGGCATCAGGTCAAGGCTGGCAGTTCCCCATCTAAACTGACCCAGTATGTACGCAAGAGAGTTGAGTATAAGAAATTTGTGGTGGCCAAGAAAAAGGAGTTCCAGCAAAGAGCATGAGCAGAATTGGCAGGGGCAGTTGAGCAAGGCAATTCAGTTAAATTCTGGGCCCTGGTTAAAGCAGGATATAGGAAATGGGAGTCACAGGTGATAGTTGCTGCTGCTCACTGGCATAAGCATTTTTCAACAATATTTAACTGAATGCCGGACAGCTTTCTTTTGGACTTGGGTCGGATGGATGATCTCCCCCATTGGAGACCAGTGGACATGGAAGAAATCAGGGACCTTCTTTCTAAAGTTAAGGCACGAAAAGCACCTGGGATAGATGGTATCCCTGTAGAAATTTTCCACAGTAATATGGACTGGTGGCTGCCAATTCTGGCCAAGTTATTTGACATGATTTCAAACTATGGGTTGTTTCCATTGGGATGGAATATTAGTATTATCGTCCCCATCTACAAGAAGGGTGACAAGGCGTTATCTCAGCACTACAGGCCTATTAGTTTAATAAATATAGTGGCCAAGTTATATGCCAGGATTCTGCTCGTTAGACTGGAAGCCTGGGCTGAAGCCGCTGATTTTTTCTCGGAGGAGCAAGCAGCATTTCAGGCAGGGTCCACAACTATCGACCACTGCCTGACACTGACGCATCTGGTGGATAAATATGTAAAAGTCAGGAAGGGGAGGTTGGTGGCAACCTTCCTGGATTTAAGCACGGCATTTGACATGGTCGATAGGAACTTGGTCTGGGAGAAACTCCTCTGCACAAATATGGATTGTAGGCTGGTTTGTCTGGTCCAAGCTCTGTACAGCAAAACGTCAATCAGGGTCAGATTAGACAAGGGCGGCCACCTCATGAATCAAATCCCAGTTACTAACGGGGTTAAACAAGGCTGCGTCTGGCCCCTTTTCTTTTTAATGTTTATGTCAATGGAATAGTTTCTGCTTTAAAAGGAGACTTATCTCCCAGCTAAAATTCAGGGCAGGTCTGTGGCCATCTTGCTATACGCAGATGGCATGGTGTTAATATCACCTGCATTGCTGGGTATGAAGCGGATGCTAGATAGAGTTAGCCAATTCTGCTCGTCTATGCATCTCTCGATAAACCATAGTAAATCCAAGCTTTTAGTTATGGGTAAACGATCAAGGAGGCAAGTATGGTTGCTGGATGGGAAACAACTGGAGCAGGTTGAAAGCTATAGTTACTTGGGGATTCGCTTCTCAGCCTCGACTTTGTGGCAGCATCATGTAGAGGGTGTTAGATTAAAACTCTTCCAGTAATTGGGGGTCTCCTAAAATTTTGGAGGACCCATGGGGTTCAACTGGTAAAGCTAGCTCTGAAATTGTTTGAGTTAAAACCAGACCTGCTGCTGCATTATATGGGGCAGAAGTCTGGGGCCTGTCTGCAGCTGCAGACCTCGAAAGATTACAAAATCGCTTTTTAAGAGAGATCCTTATGGTCCTGCAGTGGGTCCTGGCCTGTCTGCTTAGATTTGAAACGGGAATGCTTCCAATGGACGTTAAAATAAACAACAGGTCTAAGGTACCTGATACCAGCACTGAACAACAGGTCTAAGGTACCTGATATCAGGTCTAAGATGACTAATATGCCTGAGTTTTGTCTGCCTCACCAATGCTATGTTGAGGCAGGGAATTTATGTTCCCCCAGGCTGTGGAGGGATAAAATTATTAGGCAGATGCATTATTTGGGCCTTTCAAGGGAAATGTTAGATTCTTTGCCACTCTGTACCCAAAAGCACCTAATTGTAAGCATCTCGCACCTCAGACGACGCCGACGCTCGTGTGGCCGTCCCGCGGCACCCCCCGCACCTCCCCGGGACACGCCAACAGACCTTCCAGTCCCAAGAGGTGTGGCCAGGCAAGACAACCCTAGCACGTCAGAAGGGGATTCCCCACAGACGCAGCCACTTCCGGCAACGGAACCAGGGCCGCCGCCGCTGCCGGCACAGGGGGCGGGGCCTGACCTGGTGCATCACTCCCAACGTCTTCTGGCATGCAAGCGGGGTGGAGCTTGCCCTACAAATGCCGGCGGTGCCTGCTTAGCGGCGCCGGTGATCTGAAACTGGCCCCTGGTGCGAACGCTGACAAGTGCTTCTGTCCTCCAGCCTAAGTCCCTATCCTTGTTCCTGTTGCCTTCCCGGATTGCCTGAGTGAGAACCAGAGTGCCTGTGGTCGTAGTGAGTGTTCCTTCGTGTTCCTGTGGATAGTCTGAGTGAGTGAGTGGGTGTTTGTGTGAGCGGAGTCGCCTGGAGCCCCCCCTTCCCCCTGGGGGTGTCCTTCCCCATGGAGCGAAAGAGAGTCCTGCCTTTCCCTATTATCCTTGGGCCTAATTCCCCCTCTCCTCACTGTACCCTGACACCAACCTCTCCCCCCTGTGAGCGCACGTCGAGCATACGAGTGGTTGAACGGTGGGCAGGGTTCCCCGGTCTTCATTCCTCGGTGCCCTATGATGATAGGGGCCTAAGTTCCAGGTGCGCAAGCCCAAGAAATGGCCCACACACTAACCTGACGGGCATACTTCGACGCTTCCTTGTGCCGAGAAAGTGGGGCCCGAGCTACCCGTGTCGCACGCCATTCTTTGAGAGTACCCCCATCTATCCTTACCCTCTCCCCTTCCTAGAACCCCGCCTTCCCCCCCCACTGACAGTATCACCGGCATTAGCCGTCCTCTCTTGGAGAGTAGGACGCTTTAAAAACATGAGTACAGCCCAAGAGTTGGCCGAGCTGGTGCAAGCAGTTCGGTCTTTAGTAATGGATATGCGAGACGTAAAAACTAAACAAGCGGAACTAGAAAATGCTCTAGTGGCCCACGCGGCGGCGCAAGCCCCGTTAGGGGCGACAGGGCCTGCCACTGGGCCCGCAAGGGGGGAGGGGGTCGCGGACGTTGAAGCGAGCGCCCCTAGAGAACCAAAACCCCCCCCATAGAAATATTTTGTGGGAATCGGCACCAATTTCAGGATTTCCTCGCCTTGTGCGAACTTACGTTCTCGGTGCAGCCCCGAACTTACGCCCACGATCGGGGAAGAGTGGCCTTTGTCATTGGCCATCTGGGGGGGGTAGCCCTGGAATGGGCCACCACTCTCCTCAAGGGCAAAAGCCCACTGCTCGAAGACTATGGGGACTTTATCAGGGAATTTGCATACCTTTTTGACCATCCGCACCGTCGGCGAGATGCGGAAGCTGCCATTTTGAACGTCCGTCAAGGGAAACAAACTGTGGTAGAGTATACGACACGATTCCAGCAACTTGCCTTTGAGTTGGGATGGTCCAAAGATGCCTTACGAGTACATTTTCTCAAAGGATTGAACGAGGAGATCAAGGATCAACTTGCTTTTACCATCCTCCCAGAGACCTGGGAACAGGTATCAGGCCTGGCTATGCAGATCGAGGACCGACTGGCGGAGCGTCGATGGGAGAAACGTTATGACGTTCGCCCATCCTATGCTCCTCGCTCGGTTCCTATAGCAAGCCCTACAGCGGAAGGGATGTCCGAACCAGAGCCTATGCAAGTAGGAGCGGTACGGGGCCCCTTGACCTCCGAAGAGCGCGAGCGGCGCCGACGGTCCCGGGCTTGTTATTATTGTGGGGGGACCTCCCACTTTATCCGAGATTGTCCGGCCATACCCCCCTCTCGTCAGTCGGAGGGAAACGCCATGGGCCGAGGGGGACAGGGGGGACCTCGGCCATGAAAATCATCCCCTCCGCATTAGGCCCCTTACCCAAGCATTTTCGGATACCCCTCATGTTGCAATCGCGGGCCTCCTGCTCCCTCGTAACCTGGGCTCTTATTGATTCAGGAGCATCTAGCAACTTTATCGATCACGGCCTTGTGCATCGTTATTCGATTCCCACCCACGCTAAGGAACAACCCGAAGCAGCGCACACCATTGATGGATCCCCCCTCATTTCGGGACCCATCACTCGACAAACTGCGGCCTTGCTCTGTAGCATTGGCAACCACCAAGAACAGTTAATCTTAGACATAGTGTGCACCCCGTTATTCCAGGTGGTCCTGGGCTTGCCCTGGTTGCGGAAGCATGACCCTCACATTGCTTGGACCCAACCCCAATTGCAATGGAGATCACCGCAATGTCTTGCCACGTGTTGCAAGGCACCGCCACCGAGGAAAAATAGCATGGTGCTTGGGGCCACAAGCCCGGGAGCGCCCCAATTGCCCCCGGAGTACCGGGACTACGAAGACGTCTTCAGTGTACAGGCAGCCATCTCCCTGCCCCCGCATAGGGCCTACGATTGCCCTATTGAATTACAACCAGGAGCGGAACCCCCGTATGGTCGTATATATGCGCTTTCCAACCCCGAACTGAAGGTCCTGCGACAATACTTAGATGAGGCACTGGAAAACGGGACCATTCGCCACTCTAGCTCCCCGGCCGGAGCACCGATATTTTTTGTTCCTAAAAAAGATGGAGGCCTGCGCCCCTGCATTGATTATCGCGGGCTGAATGCAATTACTATTAAGAATCGATACCCACTCCCCCTGATTCCGGAACTCCTCAACAGACTCCAAGGGGTGTGTGTCTTTACCAAGTTGGATCTACGCGGAGCCTATAATCTGGTCCGGGTGCGAGAGGGAGATGAATGGAAGACGGCCTTCCGGACCCGCTACGGGCACTTTGAATACCTAGTTATGCCGTTCGGGCTAGTAAACGCGCCCGCCACCTTTCAGCACCTCATTAACGACATCTTGCGGGACCTATTGGACCTTTTTGTGGTCGCATACCTGGATGACATCCTTATTTTCTCCGAAACCTGGGAGATGCATGTGGCACATGTTCGCCAGGTACTCCAGCGACTTCGTAGCCATCATTTATATTGCAAACTCGAAAAATGCGCCTTCCATGTAAGGCTAATTGAGTTCCTGGGATTTGTGATCTCCCCCAAGGGAATCCAAATGGACCCCAAAAAGTTAGAGGCCATTCAGCGATGGCCACCGCCCAAGGCGGTTAAGCCCCTGCAACGGTTCCTCGGTAGTACAAACTATTACCGACAATATATTCCGGACTATGCCCAAATAACTCACCCTCTGACACAGTTATTGAAAAAGGGGCAAAACTATCTTTGGGGGCCAGCGCAACAACAGAGTTTCCTAACACTCAAGAAAACCTTCATGGTGGCCCCCATCTTACGCCACCCCGATTTTCATGCACCATTCCAAGTAGAAGCCGACGCGTCAGATAGAGCGCTTGGAGCGGTCCTTTCTCAAGAAGATCCCGATACCCACCGCATGTTACCCTGCGCATACTACTCCCGGCAGTTGACGCCGGCCGAGCAGAACTACACCATCTTTGACAGAGAGTTATTGGCCATTCGGGCAGCCTTTGGAGCATGGCGACACTATCTTGAAGGGGCCGAATACCCCGTGAAGGTAGTGACAGACCACAAGAACCTGACCTATCTACAAACAGCGCAAATTGCCAATGGTCGCCACGCCCGGTGGGCTCTCTTCTTTGCTCGCTTTTCTTTCACCATCACCTTCCGACCAGGAAAGTTCAATGCTCTAGCAGACGCCCTCTCTCGATACTCCGAAGGAGCATCTGCAGATCGAAAGGAGCAAGGACCCCTCCTGGAACGTAAGGTCTTCGCTGCGGTCGTTCCATCGCAGGAGGCCCTCCGGCAAGCCACCGCGCAGGAATTGTCCGCAGTTATAGACCCAGCAGTTAGTCCGGAAGCAGGCCTCCTAAAAAAGGATGGACGCATCGTCATACCCCCCTCTTGGCAGAGCTACATTCTCTGGGCCCACCACGATGCCCGCTTAGCGGGGCACCCTGGCTGGAACCGTACCCATCAACTGATCCATCGCAAGTTTTGGTGGCCAACCTTATCTTCCGATGTCCAACAATATGTCGCCAAGTGCGCCACCTGTGCCCGCACGAAGATTCCACGCCGAGCACAAGCCGGGTTACTACAAATAGTTGAGCCCCCACAGGGGCCCTGGCAACGAGTCGGGCTCGATTTCATAGTGGATTTACCTGCCTCACGTGGTTACACAGTGGTATGCGTTGTAGTAGACCACTTTACTAAAATGGCGCACTTTATTGCATGCAAGGGACTCCCTACCGCTTATCGAACTGCGCTTTTGTTCATACGGCATGTAGTCAAAATTCACGGATGGCCGCTTGAAATCATTAGTGATAGGGGATCCCAGTTCACCTCTCGATTTTGGAAAACCCTTTTTACGACACTTCGCATTCAAATTAAACTAACTACTGCCTACCACCCCCAAGCGAACGGACAGGTGGAGCGCGTAAATCAAGATTTTGAACAATATCTACGATGCTATATAAATTTTCTTCAAGATGATTGGTACGCCTGGCTCCCTCTTGCCGAATTTGCCCACAATAATGCACCCAATGCCTCTTTAGGGGAATCCCCCTTCTTCGTAAATTATGGTTTTCACCCACAGATAGCTATATCGGACCTTTCAGCAACACATGTCCCTGCTGCCGGGGCCTTGATACAAGACATTCAAGAAGTACAAAACATAGCGAAAAGTACCTTACAACAATCCCGGCAATGCTATAAGCAGCAGGCCGACAAGCACCGCCGAGAGGTTACCCCTCTTCAGCCGGGAGAATACGTATGGATCTCCCAACAACACTACCCATCTCGACGTCCCTCCCGGAAACTGAACGACAGATACTTTGGTCCCTATCCCGTAGAGAAACAAATTAATGACGTTACCTATCGAGTTACCTTGCCTCCACAGCTCAAGATACACCCGACCTTTCACATTTCCCTACTAAAGCGCGCCGTTCCACCCGACCCTTCGGAGCGACCCTGTAATTCCCCCGACGTCAACCCTCCCGGGTCTCAGGCCTATGAAGTTCGGGCCATTCTTGATTCCAAACGGCGCTACGGGAAACTGCATTATTTTATTGACTGGGTAGGATATGGGCCGGAAGACCGCTCCTGGGAACCCGCATCCCTGGTCTCAGCCCCCCGGCTCGTCCGTCTGTTCCATTCCCGCCATCCGGA
>QEPC01004314.1:558844-585291 GCA_003113815.1 Sphenodon punctatus | reverse complement strand
GCCGCATTCTGCACCAGCTGCAGCCTCCGAGCCAAGAACAAGGGAAGCCCCACGTAGAGCGCGTTGCAGTAGTCGAGCCTCGAGGTGACGAAGGCATGGATGAGGGAGGCCAGGTCCGGGCCAGAGACATACGGACGCAGCCTACGTACAAGATAAAGCTGGCGGAAGGCAGCCTTAGCGACTGCCTCCACCTGCCGCTCCAGACGCAGGTCTGCATCCAATATGACCCCCAGACTGTGAAAGAAGCATTCATGGCCACTCCCCTACTGCTGCACCCGGATTTCCAACGACCCTTCCAGGTGGAAGCAGACGCCTCTGATAGGGTGCTTGGAGCCATCTTATCCCAAAAGGCCCCCACTGACGAACAGATGTTACCATGTGCATATTATTCTCAACAACTAAGCCCAGCGGAACAGAACTACACCATCTTTGACCGGGAGTTGTTGGCAATCAAGGTGGCCTTTGAGGCGTGGAGACACTATTTAGAAGGAGTAAAATGCCCGGTTACTGTTGTGACCGACCATAAGAATCTCACTTACCTTCAGACAGCGCAAATAATGAATGCCTGGCACGCCCACTGGGCCCTTTTCTTCGCCCGCTTCTCCTTTGTAATCCGGTACCACCCAGGCAAGTTCAATGTTTTAGCAAAAGCCCTCTCTAATACCATGAAGGGGACCATGGAGAGAGGATGCGGCAAGGTCCACTTTTAGAACAAAAGGTTTTTGTCTCCACTTACATTTCACAAGAAGTCTTGGCTCGAGTCACAGCCCAAGAGTTGCTTCCAGCCAATGACCCCACCTACACGGTGGACCACGGACTTCTATGAAAGCAAGGTCGTATAGTTGTTCCCCTGTCCTGCTAATGCACAGATCCTATGGGCACATCATGACGCCCCCCTAGCGGGACACCCTGAACAAGACCGTATGTGCAAACTAATCCAACAATCATTCTGGTGGCCATCTCTTAGTCAGGATGTCCGACGCTATGTCCAGAGCTGCCTCACATGCGCCCACACCAAGATTCCCTGGCAAGCCCCTGAAGGCCTGCTGCATATTTCTGAGCTGCCATCAGGGCCTTGGCAGCAAGTAGGCTTCGACTTTATTGTCGAACTTCCCCCATCTCGGGGCTATACGACAGTATGTGTGGTTGCAGATAATTTCACTAAGATGGTTCATTTCATCGCCTTCAAGGGCCTCCCTACAGCTCACTGCAGTGCACTTTTATTCACCCGCCATGTTGTCAAACTGCATGGCTGGCCACTGGAACTAACAAGTGATCGAGGCTCCCAGTTTGTATCATGCTTTTGGAAGGCCCTGTTCGCAGCACTGCATTTCCAGTTCAAGCCAACCAACACCTACCATCCAAAAGCCAACGGCCAAGTGCAAAGGGTAAAACAGGATTTTGAGCAATACCTTCACTGCTATATAAATTACCTGCAGGATGATTGGTACACCTGGTTGCCGCTCGCTGAATTTGCACACAACAATGCCCCGAACGCCTCTCTTGGGGAATCCCCCTTCTTCATCATGTATGGCTTTCATCCTCAGATCGGAACTTCCGACATCCCCAGGGTCCAGGTACCCGCAGTTGGCAGCCTTGTGTACCATATCCAACGAGCCCAAGCCATTAGGGATGGGCGAACGCGGTTAGGATGTTCGGAATTCGGACCGAAATCGGTCTGTTCGGACGTCCGAACCAAACGTCCGAACCGAACTCTCAAACGACCGAACAGTTTGGTCATGTTCGGCCAAGCTCAGATGAGTTCGGAGGCAGGAAAAAGGTCTTTCCAGGGCCAAAAATTAGGTTTCGGTTTTGATTTCGTTTTCATTTTCGATTTCGCTATTTTTGAATACCGAGCTTTGATGTTCATAGCAGCTATCGGTTAATATTTCAAGTTCTACTTAAAGACAAACTAGTTGATATTAAAGTGGCAAGAACAGGTTCAGAGATACAAAATGAACAGCAATTGTTCCTGGGGGCAAATGTTTCTCATCTTAACTTGCCTGCACATTTGTTCAAAGAGCCTGGCGTACCCTTAACAAACACTCTTCCCAGTCTGAAGGACTGTAAGAGCACTGATTTTTGTTAGGGTAGCCTTTCACATCACATTCTAGAGGAAAGAAAACAAAGAGACAAGAAGAGATCACTGCACACCATGGAGCACTGTGAACAATAGGCTGCAAAAGCAGCGTTTGGATGATGCTCATACAAACAAGAAGAAATTTGCTGTTCTGGATCTGCAGGCAGCTGTTCTGGATCTGCATACTTGGGGCTTTAAACTAGTAACCTTGATAGGCTGCAGGGTCTGCCTTAAGGTCATAGAGTGGGGAGTGGGGTCTGGAATATTAAATCTGCTGCTCTTGAGGGAGACCAATGTCTGCCCTGTTCTTCTTGGTCTTCATTCTGCCCCTCTCTTGAAGAAGGCCTATCTCTCAAAGGCTCTAGCTGCATTCACACAAGACATTTCTCATGTGTTTTGGATTTCATATGGGCGATTGAATACTAAACACTCTATTGTTAGATTACCATTCCCATTTTGTATCCCATGGTTCAGTTCTACCACACATATTGCCATGCTTGCTGCTAGTCCTCAGTTGGTAATTCCATGATGTGGTGCTGCTGCTTTTTGCATGGTGGAATGCTATACACACTCAGATTAATACTTTGTGTGACAGGGTGGCAGTGCACTGGGGTTAAGTCCCCACAGGATTAGGTCCAAACAACCAATCTCTCTCCAGGGTTAGCTCATACAAGTTTTTATTCACAGGTTTCTTAGTCTCTATACAGTAACATAGTCTCTGCCAAGCCAGGTATCAGTCCACTGACTGGCACACACCCTGTTTCAACCCTTGTAACCTCCTCTTCAGTACCACGGAGAGCAGTCTCTCTCTTCAGGGATCCTCCACATAACTTCTCCCAGCAGGACTTCAGCATTGGTCAGCTCCCCTGGTTAGAAGTTGCTTGATCAGCTTCCAGGCAGAGACTGAACTGCTCTCTTTCTTGCAGCCTCTTATGTAGCAGGAGTGGGTGTGGTCAGCTCTCAAAGCTGTCTGCTCTTAAAGGGTTAGTGTCCTGACCCACTCCCCTTTACTCTATTTAGCCTATTTTATACTCAGGCTGTTACCTATCCATAGGGCTGCCTTCACCACGCACCACGCCAGCATCACCTGCCTGGTGCCTAGCTCTTACAATGTCAGCATCAGCAGTCTTAACTGGTTGTACTCTGCCAAACTCTGCTTCTGGGATGATCGCTTTATCATAACTCAAAGGGCTGTGAGGGCATGATCAAGCTCCTGGATCAGGACTTGCACATGCTGGTAGCTCGGCAATCACATACTAGCAGGAGAAAAAACTTTTTCTGCCATAGCACTGACCTTTTAAAGGCCAGTGGGGCTTCCAGGGAACTATAGAACATAAATAGGAAACAGATAAAGAATACATCCCCATAACACATCTCTATGGTGCTCGGCGGTCTGAAAGTGGAAAAATGTTCATCCTGACATGAAAAGTACAAGGATGAAAGACCACGATTGTTTTATTTTTATATTGTCTCCCTCGATCTCCCTCTGTCTGTTGCTCTGAGGAGCCTGCTGCCCTTCTGGAAAAGAAGAGAGGCCCCAGCTCTGCTACCCTTTCTACCAGCCTTGATAAGAGCTGCCCCAGGGTCATGAGTCATCTTCCAGGGATTAACTTTATTATACTATTAACCCCTTAGAGTTCACATTTTGTCCTTGATGCCCTTGCATCCATGTAGCTGGCCATCCATTAGGATATCTCAAGTTGCACCGGAGAGATTCCAAGGCAGTGGAAGGACTGTGCACTCCATTGCATTGTTGGACAGCTGTTACTTTATGTGTTGTTAGTATTGTCTAGGAAGGAAATTGTATATTATGTAATTATATACAACGGAGACAAAGTAGTACAGTGATATCTTTTATTGGCTCAACTACAGTTGATGGAGGTATGCAAGCTCTCATCAGGCAAGTTGGAAGTTAGAACTGGAGACTGAGCATAGAAGTGAGGTATATACAGTGTTTGGAAACAAAGACAAAGGGAGGGATGGGGAGGGAAGGAGAAGGTGAGAATGAGCCCCAGGTAGGTCTGCAATTCAAAAGGGTAGAATAGAACAAAGAGTAAGAGCTAGTAAAGACATATATAAGTTGGTTTGGATGCTAAGGGTTACAAAAAAAGGGGGGGTATTGTTACCTGCATTATAAAAATTTGCCTAATTTACCTATTCCTTTCCAGCTTGGAATATCCTGGGTAAAATAAAGCTGAGAGACTTTAAGACATTTTGTTTGTGGCTCTTGTTTCTAACCGTTTAGTCATTTCATGTTGGGGGTTAGTTTAGCATTTCTCCTCTTGTAGTAGAGATTAGCTTGAGGTTCTTGGTGGCCAGCTAGCACTATTTGTCCAGGGGTTGGAGTTGTTTGGTGGAGGCACACTCCCAGGCCATCCGGGTTTCCATTCAGCCAGTTCTGCTTCAGTATTCACCATCAGACTGCAGGGGGGAAATTACAGGAAAGGCCTCTGGAGATGGGCACTTGTGAAAATGTTTCTCTGGTCAAGGAACACATGCACAGACCAATATGCCCATGTGGAATCCCACTGATGTCAGTGATGGGGGAGTAGGTTTCTAAATTTAATTGTTGAACTATGTGTTTATGTCATTAAAAGTATCTTCCCAACATGTGTGAAATTACTCTCCTTGGAGTTGACTTTTGTTTAGTTTAGTCCAAGTGTAACTCTGGAAACAGAAGGCTATTAGTTGACTAGTCACAATGAGCACGTCTCTGTATCTGGAAGGATCCTGTGGCCCTGGTGTCCATTTGTACCAATGGCACTATCAGTATTGTCCAAACCATTGGGTATGCAGTCACTTCAGCAGTTGTGACCTATACTCTGTCTCCATCCCCTGCCTCTATTAATCAAATGGAAGAAGCAGGCTGGTTATGAAAGAGGAAGCATTTCCACACATCCTTCCTGGTGACTGATGATGGGAAGATTGCACAGCGACTAATATGCCTGGCAAGAAAAACTCTTTAGAAATAAGCAAGGGATGCAAACAGTGTCCTTCTGTATTATGGGATCCCCTCCCTTCCCCCCATGGTGACATTTAGCCTAACTGGCAGCATGTACAAATGTGAGAAGAGCAATCTACTACTGCAGAGCAAATGCTGCCACTGCCTGGGACTCTGCTCCCAACCTACCTATGTGATGGCAAATCCACATCCAAATGGCTCTGGTTTTCTCCAGATCAGTCTGGGCTTCCTGAAGCAGGGCTTGTACCAACTTCTCCACACTGCTCCGGACACTCACCTGTTTGGAAAGGGGCATGTAGATAAGGAGCTGCTAGTGAGAAAATATTATGGTATATAATATGCCCCAAGGCAAAGGGAATCCTTCTTCTTGTCTTGTTGGGCAGAGCTGGGGGTCTTTTCTGTCTAATTCTGGATTTTGCCAGAATCCAGTGCTCAGTGATTACCCTTTGGAGAATCTCTTCTTTCAAAGACTCTATTCAAGTGCTCAGATGAAGTTTGTTCCTTTCTGAGGCAGCACAGGCTCAAGCTATTGCAGGTCAAAACATGCTTAGCCCCTGTGCTGGGAGCATCTAATCACTGGGTAGACCCATTGCTGCCTGGAGTGAACCTACTCATCCTAACTTCCCATAGGCTGTGGGTGTACATTGGTGTGTGTTTACATGCTCTCACATACATAAATGCACAAAGGTAAATAAATACACTCATAGATAAGCCTGACCTGTTTGAATGTTTTGGGTGCCAGTCGTATATCATCCCTGACTACTTCTGCCTCTCACCCCAGCCCCTCTTTCTATCCCTTCCCCCCGCCCCCCGACACACAGCCTAGCCATTCGGGTAGCAGCACACCCTGCAGGCTGGTTGTTTTAAAGTTGAATATAGTGTTGATCCCACACTTTGATCTGTGAATAATTTCTAGCCAGACATTTTTTCTAGAGCAGGATTGCAATGCCTGTTCTTAGCAGTTTTCAATATAGTTTTGGGGGCACATGCACAGAAGTACTGCTGCTATAGTGTAGCTCAGAGGGTATCCTTCCATGGTCCAACTCTCTGTCCTAGTGCCTGGGACAAGAACTGGCTGAAGCAAAGTGTCCCCTTGCAGGAAGATTGCACTGAGGTGAGACTTACTTTTGATGCATATGCGTCCAGTTTCTCAAACTCTTTCAGATTCACAGGCAGAGATTTCAGGATGGATTGATCCCAGGGGTAAGCTGGAAACAAACATGCAACCATCATTCCAAAAAGGAGGCAAAATGTCAATGGACCCCAGAGCAAGAGAAATTCCCTCTGACTCAGTTTGATGTGGCACTTGCATGGGGACTGTTCTCAAATTGGGGGCATGGATTGTATCCTGTGGTGGGAGGCAGGAAAGGGTTTGGGAGGGAGAGGTGAGAGGGCTACTTGCTTTTCATAATCCATGGTTTCTATGTTTCTTCTGGGAAAGGATGAAAGTTTGGGGGAGGGGAGGAGGGGCCTTGGAGAATGGCAGTATGGCATAGCAATAAGCTGCTCTGGGGACTGAGGGTTGTAAGGGAAGGGGAGGTAGGTGCACCAAAAATGGGGGGTGGGGAGTCCTCTGGCCATGTTCTTGCACTTGAGGGCGGGGTGGTGGTGGTGCATAATAGCCTCTGCACTTCCTATTGCCATTCCCAGACATGGCTAGACCATGAATGCCAATGGAAAATGCACAGGGATAGCAAAGGGTGGGAAAACAGCACAGGAGACGACCCAAGAACAGAAAGTATGTCATCCCAGTGCTCGGGTGCAGGCTGGATGAGCCAGAGGAAAACACAGTGACACACAGGAAACATTTTTAAAGGTTTTTATTGATATCACAAAAAGTTCATTTGAAACAATTCACCAACACTCATTAAACTGTCACTGATGGTAGATGTTTTGGCTAGCATTGAGGTGTCAGCACAAGGCTTCCCAGATCTCTCTGGATATGTGCTGCTCCGCTCTGTTTGGCTGGTCCCAGAACAGGGGCACTGGCTCACTGGAACTAACTGGTAGAGGTTTGCCAACATGGCCCCAGTGGTCTTACAGACATTATGGAGAATACAGGCAGCAGTAGTTAGAAGTGGAGCAATCTCCAACTGGAAATCAGTTCTGGCTGCAATGGAACTTCAGTTGCTGTTTTAAAAGGCCAAAAGCTCTTTCCACAACAGAGCAGGTGGCACTGAGCTGTCGTTTAAAGTAACATTGCTCCAGTGTGCAGGCAATCCTGTGGGCTTTCATAACCCATGGTTTCAGTGGGTAGGCAGGGTTCCTGAGAACAACAGGCCTCATGAGCACTCACTCAATGCATGTTTCAGTGGGGGGTCCAAAGTCTCCTGTGTACATGTGGCCAAAGAAGGGGGGCTGATGGAAGATGTGGGCATCAGGGTTCTTCCCGGACCACTCGGGCAGCACATCCATGAACCGGGCACAGTGGTCCACTACAGCCTGGAAAGCCACAGAGAAAAACCCCTTGCGGTTCAGGTAGTCATCCTTTTTGGGTGGGTAGTTGATGGCAATATGGCTTCCATCAATTGTCCCTGTACAATTCGAGAACCCTTCCCAATGAAAGCTCTCCATTATTCTGTGGGATCAGCCAGCTGCACCACCTGGTCCAGCAGCACTTCACTATCACTGTGCAAACCTTGATGACTATGGTGCCCACCATGGAGGTTCCAACTCCAAATTTCTGGGCAACAGAGTGGCAGGAGTCTGGACTGGTGACCTTCCAGATGGCAATAGCTATGCACTTCTCCATGGGGAGGGGCGACTGCATCACCATGCTCGGTTTCTCCAATCACAGTCTGAGGATCTTGGCTATTTGTAGGATGAGGCAATGGGGCATCCTGATGTTTGTGGCCCACTTGGAGTCTCCCCACAAGGACAGCACATTCTCCCACCAGTCTGTGCTTTTCTGCTTCACCCAGACCAGCCTCTCAGTGGGTACAACCCTGCACATGGTGTCATTGACTGATGCCAAATCTCTGGACAGGCACCTCTCAGTTTGCATCAGCTCCCCTTGCACAGTTTCAGTCTCCCCCTACATGGTCCATTGTCACCGGAGGTAAACATGTGACAGCACCAAAGCAGGAATTGCCTCTGCGATGTGGTGCACCCCACTATCCTGGCCACAGATTAAGCAAAAGCCTGTCTGTGCCTTGAAATCACATTGCGCTAGTGATAGCAGAAGGCTTGAATCTTTTGGATCGCTCACAAGTTCTGCTCAGCAGCAGAAAGGAAGGTCTGGAGCAAAATAATGAGCACCGTGAACTACCAGTGTCCATGAACTCTGCAGATCACATGTCAAATGTTTTAAACAGCTTAAAGAGCTAGGCAGCTGCCTAGCTAAGATTGGCTGCATGCCACACTTGAGCAGTGATTGGCCACTATTGGTCATGTGTCCTTGCAGGACAGGCTGCACAGCTAGCTGCTTTTGGCTGCTCTTGGTTACAGGCCTGCTACTGGTTGAAAAAGCTTACGCTGGGAGAGTGTGTGTTGCTGTACCAGTACTGCCAATCCAGGTCACTATTAAACTGCATAGACATTTCTGTCACAAGCATTCTAATGCACAGGCTAACTCATCTAAAAAACGTTATAGATGTTAGCACCACGGAAGCACTGATATTTTTTATTGAGGCAGTGGGAACCACAGAATATTAAGAAATGGGCAGGTGGAGGGATCTACAAGGCAGTGAAGGACTCTGTTCTTGGAATGTATGTTGGAACAGAGCTGCCCGTTGGTTAAAAGTAACTCTTATATTTCCTTATCTTTTGAAAGTAACAGTTTTTGATTGCAACAAGCATGAGGGGTCATAACGCCATAAAAAGATGCAGGTTGTTTGCTCGGGAAAGTCAATGGCTTCGACTTTTGTCTGTGGACATTGAGGATGCCTGGAATATGGGGCCCAGACTGAAGTGAGTAATGAATACCCTGGCCTTTGCTGATATTTGGGTGATGTCTGATGTACAAAAAGAACCGTCAGACCCATCCACACAAAGGGGTTCTATGTATGCGTGATGGAGTGCAGAAACCTGTCACAGTGGGGAGCGGGTGAGGGCCCAAAGAGAGCTGGAGAGACAGGCTAGAGAGTAAAGAGGACAGGCCTGGTAACCAACAGAGGGGGTTAAGAGCAAAGAAAAGGGAGACCTCTCAGTCCTTCTCGCAACTAAGAGAGTGAGGCTCATCATTGAGGCCATATGGAGAAAGGGGAACTAACAAGGGATTCAGGACCAGGGGAAAACAGGGGCTAAAGGTATCAGAGGGGAACAAGGCCAGGGCTATAGGGGAACAAGGAGTGGGTCTGAGCCAAGGGGAACAAAATGATAGTCAAAGACTAGAGGCAGAAGAACAGGGAGCTAGGAACCAGAGTCAGGGGCAAAGCCACAGGGAGCAAGGGAACCAGGAAGCCTGGAGGCAAGGAACCCAGGAGCAAGGAGTAAGGAGCAGAGAGTCAGGACAGAAGTGAGTAATGGAAGGAGACAAGGCACCGGAAGCCAACAGGTCAGGAAACCCAACAAGTCAGGTAGGCAAGGAAGGGAGAGTTGGAGAGTAGTTCTGCCCAGAAGGCAGAGTCAGGCCATGCCGGGCAGAGACATCAGGGAGAGAAGCTGAGCAGGAGCAGGTTTAGAGGGTGGCACCAACAACTGGGCTGTGCTCTAGAACCTCGGAGGCTTAGGCTTTACAATGCCATGCAACCCTGCTGCAGTTCCATGTTCAGCAGAATGGAAAAGTGGGACCCGCAGACACTGGGATGCAAACAAGATTGCAACTTTTCTGGACGTCTGTGCACTGCCAGAAGTAGAGCAGTCATTCTCATCACTGCCCTGATAGAGGATACCCACAGGGTCACCAGGAACACCTTGGATGGCAGAGATTAATCTCTTCAGGAACCAGGAGCACCTCGATTGGATGGCAGAGATGAATCCCTTCAGGGACACAAGTGACTTGGGGTACAGTGAATGTGAACCAACTGAAGGAGAGCTTGTTGCCGTATACAAGGTTTGGATACTCCAAGAAATGCAGAGCACCCTCATGAGTGGGGATGTTTTCTACCTCCAATGTATAGTAATGCAGAAGATGCTAGAGAGAGGGTACAAGAGGCACATGCTTGACTGGGGGGCGGGTTATATGAACTGAGAGGAATTTCCACCACCATATCAGGTGAGACCCCAATAAAACTGTGTGCTGCTACCTAACCATACATCACTGTGAGCCATGGATGAGAAAAACCAGGTTGACAATATGCAAAGAATGATTGCTTTCAATTTCAATTTTTACTTTCACTTTAAATGTTTACTATAGGTGCTCAATAAAGTGTGTGATTTGCTCAATAAACTCAACATTATGTGCATAGTGAAAGGTGATTGAGCCACCAGGTGCTGGCAGGTATAAACCCAGGTATGAACCTCCATGGGTGAGTGGGGGTAGCAGGTGCTGGATCACCTACTAGAGTCATAATAGCCTAGAGAAAGAAAAAGCTGGGGTGACTTCTTGTTCCCATGGTTTGCTATGGGTGTGAGTCATGACAGGGGGCGGGATACTGGGAGCGGGGTTGCTGAGGGGAGCATGGTGGAACAGAATGCCTGCCTGTGTATTAGGTTTGTCATAATAAACCTGTGAGTGGGGGCTTCCTGCACGCATAAGAACGAAACACAGGGGCCTGCCCTTTTATTAGGCTCTACATGATAAACACGTAAGTGGGGACTGCACAGACCAAACCCAGACTCCAGGGGGCTAGGACCTCATTTGTTAACACTCTTAGTCTTGCAGTATCAGTCTCTAATGGCATCAGACTGCATTTAATTAATTCTGAATTTGATTTCACATGAATTGTTTCACATGCCAATATTTCCCCCCCTTAGTAATTTGGTTTCCAAAACTGGTAGAAAATTTCACAAAGAAATTAAAGGGGTATTTTATTTTCAGCCAGAACAACACTGTCTGCTTCTAAGGATGAGCTTAAAATTGATGCAATAAAAGCCCAGAACTCTAGGGTTACCATACCTCCCCTTTAAATGAGGATGCTTGCTCCTATCATTTTTGTTTATAACTCTGCTGCCAAGGTCATCCACCTTGCCTGCCGCTTTGACCACATACAGCCCCTCCTCTCCTCTCTCCACTGGCTCCCTCTTCCTGAACGCATTCTGCACAAACTCCTGGTTTTTACCTACAAGTCTCTTCATGGCCTTGCACCTCCCTATCTCTCAGAACTCATTTTCTGCTACATTCCTGTCCAGGAGCTCTGTTCCTCTTCTGACACCAACCTCACCTGCTCATGGCTCCCCTGCTCCTCAAAACGCATCTGCCCCTTTTCCCTGGCAGCCCCCCCCCACATACCTGGAACTTCCTCCCTGAACACATTCACTCGGTTTCCTCCCTCCAGATCTTCAAATTCCTCCTCAAAACCCACCTCTTCTGTAAAGCTTTCCCTGGTTCCTCGTTCCCCTCCACCCCCTTGCTGACTTATCCTGAATCATCATATCTTGTATAACATTAAATGAGTAACTACACCTTTGCAACTAAGCCAAACATGTGCACCTGAGAACTCACGAATTCATGTATGTATCCTTGTCTCTTCCTCTGTTCCCCCCACCCCCACTTTGTCTCCCCACCCCCTTATCTCTGTTAGATTGTAAGCCTGCTAGGGCAGGAACCGTGTCTCTTTCTTACAATTGTAAAGTGCCAGGTACATTGCTGGTGCTATATAAATGCTTAATAATAATAAATAATAAATAATAATAATAATAAAGTGTATACAATTTCTATACATGTAAAGGACAGAGTTAATGCACTTTGAAAAAATTGTTCATAGTCAAATTATGATATAAAGTAAAACTTAATAATGAAAAAATGTGAAAGTTTAGTTATTGATAAATATGAATAAGAGTAAGCATGTATGGTAAGGAATGAAGTACATAAATTAAATTTATGTTGATGGTAAATTATAAAATATTCCTAGAAAATTATTAAATCATTTCCATGCTTTTTGTCGTTTATGGCCCTTTTTACACTGACACTCTAGCACTGATAAAATGGGTGCTACAGTTTATTATACATGTTGCAGGGCTGCAGGTGTACTCTCTGGGTGCCCTGCAACTTCTATAATAAAATGCAACACCCATTTTATCAGTGTTAGAGTGTCAGTGTGACAAGGGCCTATGTCTTGCAGCAATGTATGTAGTTCAATGTTTTTTTAATTGTAAGTGTAATGAATTTGTATGTTTTTTGGAGTTTAAGCTAGAGTCAGAATGATTTTGTGACATGTTTTTGAAGAGGAAATTTTTTTGTTTTAAACATGGTTGTGCATTTAATGTTTTTTTAAACCATGCGGTTTTTTGTTTTGGAAAATTCCCATGGTTTTTGCCAAGTGATTGTAAGGTAATGTAAGTGTTGAAATACAATAATTTTTTTCAAACTCTTGAATAATTATGAAAGAATTATTGAAATTGTAGACAAGAATTTTGAAAAAATGACAAAAAGGAGACAGACTGAAAAGCTTGGTAGTAATTGTTTTTTATTGATAGTAAACTGAGTTAAATTAGAGTTTTTTTCTGAGGAAGGTGATATATTTCTTTTTTTATATTTTTTATATTTCTTATTTTTAAAATAAATGAATATAAAAATCACAATATTATAAATTACAATCAAATTTATTATATTTTAAATAACTTTTCTCTTGCAAATTAATAAAAATGATATCAAATTTTATATTTCTTTTTATATTTTAAAACTTTTAAATATATTTCTTTTATCTATTTCTTATCAAAAATTATTTTAAAGTGATCACTTTAAAACTTTTAAATATATTTCTTTTATCTATTTATCAAAAAATATTTTAAAGTGATCACTAAAAATAGTTCATTTAATTTTATATATTAAGTAATGAAAGGTTATATTTTAAAAATAAATAAGATTTCTGTTAATATATTTATTGGCTGAAATCCCATGCCCCGCAAACAGTGTGCATGCGTGCATGTGGAACCGCACAAAAACTGCATGTGGTTTCCACAGGGCACAATGTGCCCACAATGCAGATCCATGTGGTTTGCGTGCGACTCCACATGCACACGGTCCACAGTCATTGTCTGCATCTTTATTTTTATGTACAAGGAACTTGAGAGGGTGGGGGATAGATGGTAAACACCAAGCTCTATCAAGATACACTAGCAATATATGGACAACTCGGGCTCCAAGGCTTTGAAGTCTGGGGGCTGAACTCGTCTGGGGGGAAGAGATGTGGATGGTTCAAAACCCTCCTCCTGGAGTAAATGACCAAAGGGAACATAAGTTTCCAAGTGACTGCACATGCACGACCTAGCAGAACTGATTTTTCAATGTTTACTAACTCAGCTTTGGCTGCACCAAGTGCTATCATGTTACAATAACACTTGGTGGCCATCTCATACTCCAAGGCTGTGAAGTCTGGGGACTGTCATTCCAGTGTTGGGCCTGTCATTCCAGTTCCAGGGGCTGTCATATTAATGTTAGGTCTGTTATTCCACTCACACAGGCCGTCATTTAAGTTCTCAAGCTGTTCTTCCAGTCCTGGGACTGTCATTCCAGTGCAGGGACTGTCATTCCACTTCCAGGGACCATCCTTCCAGTCCTGGGACTGTCATTTCAGTGCATGGGCTGTCATTCCACTCCCAGGAACTGTCATTCCTGTGCTGGGTCTGTCATTCCAGTCCCAGGGACTGTCGTTCTGCTACCAGGAGGCTGTCATTCCCTTGCTGGGGCTGTCATTCAACTCTGAGGGACTGTCATTCCTGTGCTGGGACTATCATTCCAGTCCCTGGACCTGCTTTTGTATTAAATCCATTTTTACCTGATATAGCAGCAAAAAAGGCACACAACATTACATAGCACTGTATCCTCCAACTTTTCTATAGCTATGTATCCTCCACATGATCGGAGGCAAAGATGCACTGTTTTTCTCAGGAGAGAAATTTAGCTGCACAACATTTGTTTTCTCTCTGCTTTGGGGCTCTCAGGAGAAACTTCTGGGACACCCCCACCCCCAGCTGCATGGAGGGAGGCAGCTTTAAGCATTTAGTTATGGCAGGGAGCCCCCACAGCCAGGACAGGAACTCTGGAGGCCCCACTGCAGGGGAGCACCCACAGTCAGGTGGGAGGGAGTTCTTCCCCACCCTGACCCAGTTTTTGCTGCACCAAGTGCTATCATGTTCCAGTGTCATTTCCCCCCTCATCTCACACTTCAAGGCTGTGAACCCTGGGGGCTCAACTTGGGGGAGTGGGGGGAGGAGATATGGATTGCTCAAAATCCTCCCCACTGAGTGAAGTAACGTAACTTTCCATACATGCTTTTCTTTTCTCAAGGTCTGAAAGAGGGCTGTTGGTTGGCTGTGGCATGTATACAGAAGGTGAGATGATATTATTAACAAGGACAGAGAGCAGCCCAGCAGAGCATGGAAGTACAAAGTATCTAGACAGATGGCTATATTGTAGCAGGTCATCAGAGAGGTACTGGAAGCCAGAGACCAGAGAACACTTGAAACAAAGTAGCTATGAGCCCCCTGGGGTTTTAGCTGCTGGAGAAATGTACATGGAACATGTACAGTTCACTCCTGCACAGTGCACAACTAACCACAGGGTAAGGCAACACTTTATTCACTTTCTAGTCAATTTCTTGTCAGTTACATTCTTGCAGCCAGAAACTGCTCCACAGTGCATGCATCAACCAGCAGGACTGAATTTTTAATGTTTAATAACTCTGTTTTTGCTGCACCAAGCGCTATCATCTTACAGTAGCACTTGGTGGCCATCTTATACTACAAGGGTCTGAAGTATGGGGGCTCAAGGAGATATGGATCATGAACTCCACCCCACCCCCCACCCCCATTTAATTTTTTTTTAAATTTTCTCTCCCTCTCCCTCTCCCGGGTTCCTTTTCTTGGATCCTTGCCACTCTCCTCTCCTAGAAAGAGAGAGAGAGAAAGAGGGGGGGGGGGGGAATGGTCACATATGTTTGGAAAAATGTGTAGGTCAGTGGAATATTTCCTGCACTTTATTAATTATTAATATTAAGCATTTATATAGCACAAGAAAAGGAATAGACATGATCCCTGCCCTAGAGCTTACAATCTGAGAGACAGAGAGAGAGGGAGGAGGAGACGAAGGAAGAGGAACAGATTGAGAGAGAAGGACTGTAACATTCATGAAGATGCGAGGTCACAGGTGCACGTGCTTGGCTTGGTTACATCGAGAATGATAGTAGACTGGTCTGTGTGCTGAGGATATGAGTACACAGACCTCAGGTAACAGATTGTACTGGATGGAGGGTATCAGTAGGAGTTAAGCGAGGGGAGTGAGGAGTCGGGGAGGGCAAGAGNGTACTATAAACAAGAGACATAAGTATCACTAGCCACAGGGGGACGGCACTTCCCGGGTGGAAGATCCTTACTCAAATCATTTAGGTACAAATTGAAACAGGTGGGAGCCAGGATACAACCCTGCTTGACCCATGATGTAAGGGTAGGGGAAGGGACAGGGGAGAAGGGGTCATGGAGGCAAGAGTCTCTTGTAGCGTGCAGGCAATGGTAAATAATCCCCTCAGGTTATTGGGTGGGCTTTCCTCGTATATTACAAGGCAACCCTTTTCAGCATTGGGGAAGAGAGACCGAGCCAACCAAATGTGGGAATAAGGAAGGGGGAAACAGCCACACACCACTATGCACTCCCTGGTCACCAGGAGTGATACAAGGTATGGGCACCCTGAGACACTGGGGAGCGGGGGGGGGATCCAGGGGTGAGGAAGGGATGGGGACAAGGGGAACCAGGAGGGGGGGGGGAGAAGGGCACGGGATCCAAGGCTCTTCACACACTCCAAAGGACGGTATTCCAGGAAAAGGGGACACTACACAAGGAGACACAATACCAACAAGACAGGCAATGGAAAGGGGGGAACGAGTGCGGGAGGGGCTACACACACTCACACTCTCACAAGAAGGAATAATAAGGAAAACGGAGGTGGGGGGGGAGAAAGGGGAACAAGGACACTCCAGTCAGAAACTCAGACACAAGAAAATTCAACAAGCAAACTTAGCTTTCGCAGCAAGGTAGGGGCCAGCTTCTTTCCACGATTACCGGCGGGGTACTGTCGCCCCGCCGGCGCTTTTATCTCCTCAACTGATCCTCCAGGTGCAGCTCCACTCAATCAGTTTCAAGCTCCACCCCCTTCTGTGCACGCCCCGCCACCAAGCGTGCACTGCGTCGGGGCGGGGTCAGAGCTCTTGTTGGGTGAATGGCTGTCAGTGGAGCAGGGGAGCCTTGTGACGTAGTTGGGGAGGGAATCCCTTGAGTTCAGGGAGGAGTGCCTCTTACAGCCGCCCGGGTCCTCTGCCGCCGCGGCGACACACCGCCACGCCGCGACATGACAGTACCTCCCCGTCCAAGACCCCCCCCACCATGGTCCGGAGGCCTGGGCGGGAGGGGTGACAATGGTGGAAAGCTAACACCAGGCGGGGGTCATGCAGGTTTGACGCTGGCTCCCATGAACGTTCCGACGTCCCATAATGCTTCCAATCAATGAGGTAATGAAGTCGGGAACCAATGTACCTGGAGTCTAATATTGCACGGACTTCATATTCTGGGACGCCTTGTAGCAACACGGGAGGGGGGTGGAGCACGTTGGAGGGGGTATAGCGGAGAAAATGCCCATTTGAGTAAGGACACATGAAAAGAAGGGTGAATATGGAAATGGGGCGGGAGTCCTACCGTATAGGTAACCTCATTCAGCCGCTGCCGGATGGGGTAGGGTCCCATATAGGTGTCGTCCAGTTTCGTTGAAGGACGTAGAGATGGATAGTTTTTCCGGCGCACCCACACGAGGTCCCCCACTTGAAATATTGGAGCTGATTTCCTATGTCAGGAAATCTGACTGCTCCTTTAATGCGTCTCTCTCCAACTCCGCCTCCTCCTCCTTCCCCCTCTCAGTTGGTGTTCCTCAAGGCTCTGTTCTTGGCCCTCTCCTCTTCTGACCTGAGGCTGTGTGCCCGGCACAGGGCCCGGGCCAAGGTCAGCGGCGGGGGCAGTAGCGGATCAGGTAAGTGATCCAATGGCTGGGCTTGGGGATGAGTGGAGGGGAGCGCCCCTCCGCCCATCCCCGAGCCCAGGCCCAGGTAGCACACCGCTCCCAGACCAAGCCGGGGAGCGCCCCCTGAGCTGGGGAGCAGAATAGGGCCCCGCCTTTGTTTCCCGCCCTGGACCCTGCGTATGCTAAGGCCGGCCCTGACGGTGGAGGTTGTCGACCAAAACCACAAGTGCCGTCTTGGTGCCATAACCTGGACAAAATCCGGGTTATGGGGGGAATGCTTCAGGGAGCAGGATACCTGGGGCCCCAGCCTGATCTTCTGGAGTGGCACTGAGCCTCAGTTCTAGCCCCAGAAAGAGGCTGCCTTCAGCAAAGTGCCCACCCTGCCTATTATGCCCTTGAAACTAGGGTCTAGTTTTCAAACTGGCTGGCAATTTATAGGCTTCAGAAGCTGGCACAGTAGTGAGCCTGATGTTCGATGGACAGATTGCTTTGTGCTTCCATATTTTTCCCCAGGGTGAGCAAGAGAGAAGGGCAGGGGGGCAGAGACTCCAGAATGACAGCACAATGATGGGTGCTTTTAGACAGAATAAAATGTGTGTGTTTGCAGGTGCAATCACATGTGTATCTGATCTGTGTAAGCATTGTGATGAATTTCCACCATACATTAGCCCCCCTTTTTGCCCCTCATAAAACACCCAAGTGCATCCCAGATCTTCTCCGACCATCACATGGGTGTTTTTTGGACTTTGGTGTCCCCTGTTGCATCTAAGTAGATGCAGTGTGTGTTAAATGCCCATAACTTCCTGTTTCTGGTCACAGAGACTAGCAAATTGTAGAGGGGACGCAATGTTAACTCTATCCTTTTCAACTCATTGCTTGTCCCATGATTCTTTGCGTTTTAAGTTTCCACTCCTGCCAAATTCAAATTTGAACTCAAATGGCTTATTCATTGTCTTGCCGGCATGGTGAGGAGAAGCCATTTGGCCTGCTCCAAGATCAAGCACATGGAAATTGCAGCTGATATTGAGCCAGACCAGGTAACCCAAGAGGACACCCCAGCCTCCTCTAAGAATTCATCTCAAAAATCCAAGAAATCAGGTAGAACGCATGCAAAGGCATGGGGAATTATCGAGACTAAGGCATTTATAAGACTTTGGGGTGACCACACTGTGCAGAAAGCCATTGAGAATACATTCCTCAATGAGCCAATCTATCAGCAAATTTCTGGTAAGTGCAGCATGCCTTTTGAGCGTGAACTCAATATAATATTTCATGGTGACAAAGCAATTGAACCTGAGATTGTAGTTGGAAACATTACCCAAGGGGGTTCCAATGCAGCAGGCTATAGAGCAGGCAGCACAAGAACAAGTAGGAAAGAATCATAAAGAGCTAACAAACCCGCAGATATTAGTCTTTCTTCTTTTCACCTTTTTGAAAATGAAATATATACCTAGGACTTGGAAACCATCCCTCACACCTTCTTGGGGACATCTGTCCTGAAGAAGTTCTTGCTGCAGAATCTGACTCTGATGCAACACACCTGGAGGAGGACACTCAAGGGAATCCCATTCCAGTTCGGCACCAGGAAGGAACTGATTGCAGAACAGTACCAGAAACTCATAAGTAACACTTGAAAATATTTGTACTTTTCCTTTTTTTTACAATAAGACCTGCTTATGGGTGCATGTGCTCTGAGTGCTATGGGGGCACCATGGGGTGTGTGTGCGCTGTGTATCTGATCTTTGTGTGTGCGGGCATGCAGTGCCCTGGGCAGGGGAGAGCTGGGTGGCAGGAGGTACAGTGCGCATCGGCTCCCCCGCATGCAGCTAGCAGCACAGGTCA
The DNA here is from genome assembly GCA_003113815.1 of Sphenodon punctatus. NCBI lineage: Eukaryota > Metazoa > Chordata > Lepidosauria > Sphenodontia > Sphenodontidae > Sphenodon > Sphenodon punctatus. The sequence continues at coordinate 566,360 of QEPC01004314.1, read as the reverse complement.
GTGCCGATTCCCTCCAAGCACATGCAGAACCCCACGGCTCAGGGGATGAAGCAAGCGCTGCTCCTGGGCTACGGGGTGTGTGTGTGTGTGTGTGTGTGTGTGTGTGTGTATGTATGTATGTATGTATGTATGTATGTATGGGTATTAGTTAGTTTAGTTTATTGTGTAGCCATATGGCCATTGCAGAAACATATATAAAAATACAAATGACAGACAAAACATATAATACAATCCAACACAATAATAAAAACCCGTAAATAAAATATAATAAAAATTGCAACAGAAACAAACATTTATATAGGGCACTAATCAAATATGAATGAAACGTAAGCAAATTTTAGCAAAAGATTTATATACTGAAATTATTTTTTAAAATTCTTACTTAAATAAGCATTTAATTTGCATGCCCATAGGATCAATGCAAAAAAAACCGAATCGGATTTACTGGCATAGACAGAAAATAAAAACAATGCCACACTCTTGGTGACTTCCTTGGAACGATCACTGAGTAAGACCTTTATGTAGAAATCCTGTGACCGACCAGGAAAGGGGATGAGTTCAGTACTTATTAGACTCTGTTGTGCGACAGCATATAAAGGGCAGTCCAAAACTATATGCTGTATTGACTCAATATGATGAAGATTACATTTGCAGAGACACTCAGCCAGCAGGATCCCCCGATACCTGCCCTCAGTCATGGCAGAAGGAAAACAGTTCAATCTGGCCAGGAGGAAGAACCTCCTATTTAATGGGGAAAGTCCACAGTCCAGATATGCCTTGGGAGAGTTAACGGGGCAGGCAAATACAAGTCCAGAGTCCTACACTCCTTCAGGGCTGCCCATTGTTCCTGGCGTCCGATATCAGAACGCCTCTGTGCCACCAAGTTCTTTGCAACTTTGAAACCAAGAGGGGCAAGGGCCTCGCGTAACAAACCTAATAGTTTTAGTTTCGTTTCCACAGCCACTAACCAGCTACTGGGCATCTTATCAGGAACCACCACCTGGGATAAGGGGGCCACCAGATTAAGATATAGCCTTAGCCAGTAATTCAAAGCTCCCTTCCAAATCCTCTCCTGGAGAGGTATCATACCACACACTCCATATAAATGGCCACACTACTATTCCCAGGAGGGGCTGTGAGCAGGGCCCGCAAAAAACACGACTGCAATTTCTCAAGGCTCTTAAATTTTCCCAGGGCCCAAAAGTAAGCACCATAAAGGATTTGTGGCACACATTTATGCACAAAAACTTTAATGGCCGGAGTTACCAACCTACCCCCCCCTAGAGCAGAAGAAAGAGAGAAGGGCTTTGTTTAGTTTCCTAGCCCTTTCTGTGGCAGCCAAATGTTGGAAAGCCCAACCCCCAGTGCCTTGAAACAAAAGCCCAAGATATTTATAGGCCCTAACTTCCTCTATTTCCTCCCCCTCAATAAACCACCTATGACCAAGTTTCCTACGTGTAAAAACCACTACTTTCATTTTGGCATAATTAATCTCTACAGTATTGACACGGCAGTATTTTCTAAAAAAATCCAAGGATTGCCTCAGGCCTATCTGTGTACGCGAAAGAAGCACCGTATCATCAGTGTACTATAAACAAGAGACATAAGTATCACTAGCCACAGGGGGACGGCACTTCCCGGGTGGAAGATCCTTACTCAAATCATTTAGGTACAAATTGAAACAGGTGGGAGCCAGGATACAACCCTGCTTGACCCATGATGTAAGGGTAGGGGAAGGGACAGGGGAGAAGGGGTCATGGAGGCAAGAGTCTCTTGTAGCGTGCAGGCAATGGTAAATAATCCCCTCAGGTTATTGGGTGGGCTTTCCTCGTATATTACAAGGCAACCCTTTTCAGCATTGGGGAAGAGAGACCGAGCCAACCAAATGTGGGAATAAGGAAGGGGGAAACAGCCACACACCACTATGCACTCCCTGGTCACCAGGAGTGATACAAGGTATGGGCACCCTGAGACACTGGGGAGCGGGGGGGGGATCCAGGGGTGAGGAAGGGATGGGGACAAGGGGAACCAGGAGGGGGGGGGGAGAAGGGCACGGGATCCAAGGCTCTTCACACACTCCAAAGGACGGTATTCCAGGAAAAGGGGACACTACACAAGGAGACACAATACCAACAAGACAGGCAATGGAAAGGGGGGAACGAGTGCGGGAGGGGCTACACACACTCACACTCTCACAAGAAGGAATAATAAGGAAAACGGAGGTNGTAAAGTGCCAGGTACACTGCTGGTGCTATATAAATGTTTGTTAATAATAATAATAATAATAATAATAATAATAATAATAATAATAATCCATTGGTACCTCTATCAGACGAAGTCGGGGAAGAAGATTCACTTTCTCTTTGAAGGTCTTGTAGCGAAGGAAGAGTAGCGGCAAATACCTGACATGGCAGGACCTGTTCCGGCTCGGGGGAGCACGGATCTGAAGTTTCCTCACAGCGAGAAAGGGCATCAGCCATGGTGTTCTTGGAGCCAGGACGATATTGGATTTTAAAATTGAACTGAGAAAAGAAGAGTGCCCACCGTGCATGTCGCCCATTTGTTATTCATGCTGTTTGAAGGTAGGTCAAGTTCTTATGGTCGGTAAGTACAAGAATGGGGTGTGGACCCCCTTCTAGATAGTGTCTCCAGGTTTCAAAGGCCGCTTTAATGGCAAGGAGTTCTTTATCTAAAATTGTGTAATTCCGCTCCACTGGGGAGAGTTGTCGGGAGTAATAGGCACATGGTAATCGGTGGCTCTGGCCTTCCAGGGTTTGAGTAAGCACTGCCCCTATAGCTTTATCGGAAGTGTCCGCTTCAACCATGAAAGGTCTTGTGATATCTGGGTGTTGAAGCAGGGGGGCCGCCATGAATGCCTCCTTTAACTGGAGGAAAGCTTGGCGTTGTGGGGTTCACCAGGAGTAAGGAACCCCTTTCTTTAGTAGTTGGGTCAATGGTACTGTCTTCTGGGTGTAATTATCAATATACTGATGGTAGTAATTGGCACTACCTAAAAACCGCTGTAATGCCTTGACCGATGAGGGGGCTGGCCACCTCTGGATGGCCGACACCTTGCTGGGGTCCATTGGAATCCCGGTAGAGGACACAATAAAACCCAGGAAGGGTACAGACCTGGCATGAAACATACATTTCTCCAATTTGCAGTATAGTCGGTGTGCCTGTAGCCTTCCCAGAACAGTGCGCACATGTCTAACATGTTCATTAAAAGATGAAGAAAAAATCAAGATGTCATCCAAGTTTTCTACACGAAAAGTGTCTAACAGGTCCCAAAAAATGTCATTAATCAGATGCTGAAACGTAGCTGGTGCATTAACTAATCCATAGGGCATCACCAGGTATTCAAAATGACCAAAACGAGTCCTAAAGGTGGTTTTCCATTCATCACCTTCACGAATCCTGATGAGATTATAGGCCCCTCGCAAGTCAAGTTTTGTGAATATCTTAGCCCCTTGAAGTTTCCCTAACAGTTCAGGGATCAGGGGCAAGGAATATCGATTTTTGACAGTAATACTGTTGAGACCACGATAGTCTATACAGGGGCAAAGGTCACCTTCTTTTTTAGGCACAAAAAACAGGGGCGCCCCCGCTGGGGATGAAGAATGTCTTATGAACCCTTTTCCTAGATTTTCTTTAATGTACAGACATAGGGTTTCCGTTTCTCCGAGAGATAGTTTATAAATTCGCCCATATGGTGGTTCTGCCCCTGGAAGCAGGTCAATTGGGCAGTCGTACGGCCGATGGGGGGGAAGGGTGACCACTTCTTGCTTATCGAAGACTCTCTCAAAGTCTTGATAGAGTGCGGGAAGTTGGGAGATGCCTTTCTCACTACTTTTCTCGGTAGAGCCCAACATTCGAGGCACCAAAATTTCACAGGTTTCTTGACAGTAGGCTGACTCAGACCAGATACTCCGTTGCTCCCAGTCAATCATGGGGTTATGATGATGGAGCCACGGGAAACCCAGGACTACAGGGAAAAAGGGGCAGGTGATAATGTCAAATTGCAACCTTTCCTGATGGCTTCCCATGGTACATAATAACGGAGGGGTGCACTCTAGTATTGGGCCCGATGAAATAGGGGTTCCGTCAATCATTTGTACCAACTCGACTCTCTGACATTCCTGTATGGGGACCCCATGCTTGTGCGCAAATTGGAGGTCCATGAAGTTGCCAGAGGCTCCTGAATCAATCAGGGTACAGACAACCAGGAATGCAAAGGGTTTCAACCGTACCATTAAGGGGAAAACCAGCTGACACGAAGGTTTTACCGGAGGTTCTTCTTGACCGAAGGGGAATAAGGAGTTCACCGGGAGGCCCCCTGTCCTTCCCAGTTGTTGGCGTTTCCCGGGTTGGGCAGGCGATTTGGTTTCACTGGGCATTCTCAGGAGAAGTGCGTATTAGCTCCGCAATAGAAGCACAGCCGCAGGAGGCGGCATCTCTCTTTCTCATCAGGGCTTAAAGGGCCCTGAACTGCCCCAATTTGCATGGGTTCGGGTCCCCCTTCCACCACCGGTATTGGCAAAAAGCTCAGGGGGCCTCAAGTAGGTTTGGTAAAGATACCTTTAAGTTTGTTCCCTCTGCCGTGCCTCCCTCCGTTCTCCCAGACGATCATCGATCTGGATCACCAAGGTTACTAGCTCTTCCAGTGTGGTAGGGGTGGCTGCGGTCTCCGCTAGCTGATCCTTGAATTCCTCTGAAAGACCCTGCCAAAATAAGGCCTGCAAGGCCGCATCGCTCCATTTGACTTCAAATGATAGGCACCTAAAGCGGGTAACATAATCCAGGAGGAGTGATTTCCCTTGTTTCACATGTAGAATGGTGTGCTCTGCATCCCGAGTGTGGTGGGGGATAATCAAAAAGGAATTTTAATTGTTTGATGAAACCCTCATAGTTTTGCAACAGGGGGTCATTGGCGGCCAATAATGGTGTGACCCAATCCAACGCCACTCCCCCCAAAAGCCCTATAACAAAAGCGACCTTGGTTTGGTCCGTGTTATAGGAAAGGGGTTGAGTCCTAAAGGTCAAGTTGCGCAAGGCCAGGAACCCTTGACAGGCCTTCCTATCACCATAAAACTTGTCTGTGCATGGGGCCTTGGGTTCCCGCAGGGGGGTAGCCAACACCACGGGGTTTTGGACTGGTACTGGGGGTCCTGGGAGCCCCACTCCTGCCACTCCCCCCACAGCTCCCCCCACCCCTTGTAGAAGCTGATTCTGAGCCAGAAGAGTTTGATTCTGTTTTTTCAAATCCTGGACCTCCATGGTTAGGCCCTGAACGGCCAAAAGGCAGTCCCGGATTTGCTGAGCGGGGTCTTGGGGCTCCATAGCAAAGGGAAAAGGAAGGGGGGGGGTTGTAGGTGCCGGTAATTCTGTAAGGGATGGGGAAGGGGAAGGGACAGGGGAGAAGGGGTCATGGAGGCAAGAGTCTCTTGTAGCGTGCAGGCAATGGTAAATAATCCCCTCAGGTTATTGGGTGGTCTTTCCTCGTATATTACAAGGCAACCCTTTTCAGCACTGGGGAAGAGAGACCGAGCCAACCGAATGCGGGAATAAGGAAGGGGGAAACAGTCACACACCACTATGCACTCCCTGGTCACCAGGAGTGATACAAGGTATGGGCACCCTGAGACACTGGGGAGCAGGGGGGGGATCCAGGGGTGAGGAAGGGATGGGGACAAGGGGAACCAGGAAGGGGGGGGGAGAAGGGCACGGGATCCAAGGCTCTTCACACACTCCAAAGGAAGGTATTCCAGGAAAAGGGGACACTACACAAGGAGACACAATACCAACAAGACAGGCAATGGAAAGGGGGGAACGAGTGCGGGAGGGGCTACACACACTCACACTCTCACAAGAAGGAATAATAAGGAAAACGGAGGCAAGGGGGGAGAAAGGGGAACAAGGACACTCCAGTCAGAAACTCAGACACAAGAGAATTAAACAAGAAGCAAACTTAGCTTTCGCAACAAGGTAAGGGCCAGCTTCTCTCCACGATTACCGGCGGGGTACTGTCGCCCCGCCGGCGCTTTTATCTCCTCAACTGATCCTCCAGGTGCGACTCCACTCAATCAGTTTCAAGCTCCGCCCCCTTCTGTGCATGTCCCGCCACCAAGCGTGCGCTGTGTTGGGGCGGGGTCAGAGCTCTTGTTGGGTGAATGCCTGTCAGTGGAGCAGGGGCGCCTTGTGACGTAGTTGGGGAGGGAATCCCTTGAGTTCGGGGAGGAGTGCCTCTTACAGCCGCCCGGGTCCTCTGCAGCCACCAAGGCACACTGCCGCACCGCGGCGTGACACATGGGTATTAATAATGTTTTTCATTTCTCTTCTTACTGCAGAACTCACCAATGTACTTGAGGAACAGCCAATCAGCAGTCAACCCCCCCCAAACCCGCCCGTACCTAGGTACCCTTTAACTGGAGCCCAAAGATCACAACAGTTCAGAGAATGAAGTAGGAATCGCTGGGAGGAGAGTGCTGAAAAGCTGATGAAGGTAACTGGAAGATGCACAGATCATCTACACCAAGCTATAGAGGATTTAATGGAACATGAGGCAGCAATTCTTGCAGCAGAGGAAAATTCTCGAATGGAATTGCATAGGAAGGAAAAGGATTTCATTATTATTTATTTATTATAAAAATTTCCTATCCCACCCCCTCCTGTCAAAAGCAGCTCGGGGCAGCGTACAATATAAAAGCATAGAATAACATATACACATAACTTAAAACAATAGCAATAGCAAAAAACCCATAATATAAGTGTCACAGGGGTTCGTATCTTCAACAGTTCTTGGGGAATTACACTCTAAACCCCAGACAAAAGATGGGGCACCCTGTAGCACTCCATTATCTCCCCAGACAAGGGGTTCTTAAATCTGAGGTCTAGCCTCCACACTCGCCCCTACAACCTGCCTGTACCCACCTTTAAGGGCTTCTCCCAACAAAGGCAGGTCCCTTATATAACATAACAAATAGTCCATAAACATATATGGCTTGGTCCCACCTTGATAGTAGGCTTCGTTCCGGGTAGAAGCCTACTGCTACTCCTGAAGTTTCAGGGTTTAGTAAATCCAGCATGGGTGTAGTGTCATGGATTTTCCTCTAAATCCACTGGGTTTGGGTGGGCTCACCAATTCGAGGTTGTACGCAGAGTCTGGGTAACTATCATTAGTTTATTCAGCATACAACGCGTTGTGCAGACACTGCAAGGGAGTGCTGCTGCCTTGGGACAGTTCAGCAAGCTTTTATACAAAAATGCAAAACTGTGCTTCACACATGCGCATATAGTTATCTAACTGGGTTTTTCCACTTGCCAGATCATCATGACCTTTCCTCTAATTAAGACAGTTCATTTGGCTACACCCCTAGCTGCTCAAGTTATCTGCTCCCTGCATTCCATTCCACTCTCAGGCCCATCCTGTTCATTCTTATCAGTAATGTTCCTTCTTGCTGACCCATAGCACACTTCATAACTGTTCTTAGCTGGGCTTTCTGTATTTTTCCACCTC